>NCQV01020693.1:0-10407 GCA_002740545.1 Lophocereus schottii | reverse complement strand
TTACAACGACTCCAGTAACACAAGACTTTACCCTAACAAAACCGCAGAGTCTAAGTAGAACTTTACCGTTTCCTTAGGTGAGCCACCGCTTTTCCCAAAGCCAATCTCGTGCAGACTATTCTCCCACTTCAGCCTTTTGTGCAAGGATTCCTTTTTCTTAAATGGGTCAACACTGACACAACTGCAGCAAATATCATCATTGCTGCTGTTCTCTTCAAGTAATGTGCGAGGACCCCATCTGTAGATTACGTATTTTCTCAACTAAAAAAAATGAACAGTAATCCAATCAGAATTTAATAGAAAACCCAGATGGGACACCACCAAAGCATGTATAGTAGCACCAGCAGTAAAAGAAGGGGAAAAAGAAAAGGGGGGGAAAAACACACCTTATCCCAATGTTCCTGTGCTTTACGCCGCCTTCTTATATCCCTAAAAATTTGATCTTCATTCCGCAGTCTTTTGATCCTGTACTCAAACTGTAAGCCATAAAAATGATGAGAAGAAAAAAACAAAAAGGTTCAATATAATTATCAATATGATGAAACAAATATATGGGGGTGAAATTGTTTCCCCTATATTGTTTTGGCAAACCAAAAAGCTAGAGAGAAATCAAGCGGGGGCCAAACCCCTTAATTAGGGGGAAAGACCTTGTTAGTTAGTGACATAAAACAGCGTAGCTCAAAATACAATGTTAAATGGGGTGCATGTCATGAGCTCTCTCAGCTCTGATAGAGGAATAAAAGGCTCAAGAAATTTCAAAGAATGTTTTTCAATAAAAGTAGGGCTCAAGAAATTTCAAAGTGTGGTTATACGAGAATGGATAGAATTAGTAATGGAGTAATCAGATACTTAGCTAAAATGGTTCTCCTTGAAGATAAGCTGAGAGCAATAAGACTCATATGGCTTGGCCATGTGAAAAGAAGGAATGTAAACGCTCCAGTAAGGAGTCGTGAGAGAATTAACATCCCCAAAGATAAAAGGGGAAAAGGACGACCAAAGAAGAGTTTGGACGAGGTGATTAGAGAGGACTTGAAAGTTGTAAGGTTAACGGAATACATGACTCAGGATAGGAGACTACAGCAGGATAGGATTAAGATTCTAAATCGTAGAGAGGTAGCCTTGTAGTTGTCACTCGGTCGTGGTAGAGTGGGTTTGGTTGTGGTTTTTCATATGTCAAGTTTGCTTGCAGGCAGTTTAATCGTCTGGGAAAAGACATTGATTACCTATCTCTGTTTGTTAAAGTACAATATCTTCCACCGCCTTGTTGCACTTATATTTACTTAGTTAATGCCACATGATTTTTTTTCCATATTTCTTAATTCATTACCTGCGACTTTTACTTAGTTTTTCTCCATAAAATGTTTTCACAAAAACCTTATTTTATAAAATATTTTCCCAAAATCTTTTTTTGTGGATCTCTTGGAATCAGTCTCTCTACGGGCATAATTGCCGGTAGAGGTAAGGTTGCCTACATCTGGATCTCCCCAGACCCCGTGTAAGCGGGACCCATGCTAGGAGTTGCTGTTTTTCAATAAAAGTAGGGCCTATGCTACTCCTCTTTTGAGTGTGTCCACAACAGAAAGGATCAACCACTGACAAAGTCAGGTTAGGTTGCCTACAATTCAACCCTTGGGGTGCGGCCCTTCCCTGAACCCTGTGTGAACGCGGGATGCTTGTGCACTGAGCTGCCCACAGCAGAAAGGATCAAGCAACATAGATTCCAAGTCGATCACAATAATAGAGTCCTCTAAGCAACAAAAGCCACAATTCCCAAGATGAAATTGTACAAGCATAATAAATTAGTAACAGCACACGGTAACATTTACATGCTATTTTGTTCATTAAGACTTAACAAATATAACTTTTCAACACATTCAGGAACCCACGACATGTTGGCCAAATGGAATGAAACAATATTGTTCAAAGGCAAAGTTTGAACCATGAGATAAGCATACATTATCGAATTTACACAAACAAGACCGGCAAACTAGCAGACCACTGTAAAGATATTCGCAGCAGGCGAAATCTTCATACATGCAACACAATTAGTAGTGATAAAGAAAAGCAATTACATGATAAAGCAACCAGACTTACGAATATACGTACCTGAACCAAGAAGTAGAAGAAAATCCCAATGCTAAAGCAGTAAAGCCCACCAAGATCCGCAAGAAAACTCACTACAGTTCAAGATACCAAAACAGCATAAAGACACTATAATGTTTCAAAAACAAAGGCAAACACAAGTTCAAAAATACAAACGCACGGAGTTTTTAACAGTGAAACACAATATTATCCAGCAACAACATCAGGGATCTCAGCAAATCGGACCAGTATACATTAAGAAACTACCAGCATCATGAAGTCTCAAACTGTAGTACCCCAAGTATGGCCAGAAGTGAGGATTACTACTATTTATATCACGAAAGGGTAATTTGTGGGCTAGTCGTCGATCTTTGAAGCAGATTCTAGCAACTCTCGGCGGCTCAGGAAGGAGTCTGGCCGTACGACTCTTAACATCAGTAACATGGGTTGTACAAACTAAAATACATCACAATGAAAATAAAAATCATTGTATCACAAACTTGAAGGTGAGCATTCACTTTCAGAATTGGCTAAGGAGAAAAAGGGCCCATGAGAATATAGAGTAACAGCAGTGGATCATCCTCTCAGAATTCTTTCAAAGCCAATCCCGCATCAACAGGCACATCCAGAAAAAACCAAAAAAATAAAAACACTAAGTTCACACCATCAGGTGTCAACTATGCAATGCTACCAAGTGACCAATTAAACTGACTAGTTGAACGAACTAATAAAACCAAATAGTACTAGTTCATAAAAGAGGCTTGGTCTTCTAGTTTCTGTTAACAGGTCAATCTTCTCACATTTATTGCTTCCACATTAATAATCTGATTCATAGCAATTAACAATAAAAATGTGCAATCTTCCCTTTAAATAGCTAGATCCAATAGGTCAACAATAAACCCAATATGGATCCCACAAAAGCCAGGTCTGAGAGGTCATTATGCTCAGCACAGCTAATCCAGTTTACAGTAAATAAAAGCCAGTGAAAAACAAATTGAGAAGAAGCTAAAGTATCCTAACCTCTAGCAATCCAACATCGTTAGAGACCCATGGGGAAGGAAATAGGTGAGAGGTAACACATTGCATTGTAGGATTTTTTTTTGGGGGGGGGTTCAAGTGAGGTTACGTGGAGCCAGAGATGATAAGGAAGGCGTAATTAAAACTTGGAAAGGAGCTTCTTACGTTGGGTCACTGATGTGACCCTAGATCACAAAGTGCTATCAAAGGCAATAGATGAACTAATTTAAGCTCTTTTAGGCTTGCCTTTCTTTTCTTTGCCTCCAGCTTGAATCCATCACCATCTGCGTGTCTTCTCCCAATATAACCAAACCATCTAAGTCTCGTTCCACACATCTTATCGCCAATTTGCCTCATCCTACCTTTTCCTAGATGTCTTCATTTCCCATTTTATATCTTTGCCATTGGTCACACACTCACACCACCCCAGCATCCTCAGCTCCACCACTAGGCACTAGCATCTTTTGTGCTCGTACTTCTAATTTACCAATACCAAGCAGTTAACGCATTACCCTTAGGAATGTGCTGTGTGATATCTTTCCATCAACCAGCATTCTCCTTTCGCATAAAGTGCATCTTGGACTTTCTCAAACCAGGATAGATAAAGAAGGGCAGTGCTTGCGGTCTCTCCCACAGAGGCATTCCCCCATTTCCGTCACCCTAAATGAATGTGTTGCAATATACCCATAGATTTTCACATTTCCTTGTATGACTGTTCAAGACATTTCCCCATCCTTTCTCTATGCTCTGCTATGCCATTTTCTGCTAGACATAACACCTGATCCTACCTATATATCCCTCATACAAAAAAAGGTTTTGGTAAACAAACCCTTGACAAACCTTGATGCCCATCCTTGGCACACCCATGCAAATCTGGTTTACTGTAGCTGCAGCATGGCTCTAGTTTAGTAATGGATAATGTCAAAGCTGGAGAACTTATGCCCATTGCAGGGAGCCAAATTTACAGCGAATTCTGACCTTGACGCATCTACAAGAAAGCAGCACTACCACAAAACTATAGAAATCTAGAAGCTCATTATAACAAAACAACAAACAGGGGAAAAAGAGGGGCAGCCTCTCTTTCTAACCTTGCCGGCAGACAAGAAGGTAAATTCAGAAAAGAAGGTTAATTGATCCTTCAAAGAGGATTGAACCTCTGGCTTTTAGCCTTCTAGTCCCAGACAGTTACACCACACTGACACATCCACTCCATCCATCGAGTGTAAACTAATTAGCGGTTTCCAAAATACATGCGTTTGAAAATCCTAAAGAGTGCAAATTATCGAAAGACCACAAAAACGGGGAACAAAAAAAACTCATTTCTCTGGTTCTGAACATTAACTTCTATTTGGAAACCTGTGAGTGCCACGTATGGTCCACAACCAACCCCATGTGTTACTACTGTCAATTCGTGCTAGGAGTCAGAAATCATAAAGGCGGTTTAACACCTACTCCAGGCCTCGGAATATAACAAGGAATAAGTAAAAGAGCTACCTTAGCCATAAAGCAGAAGCATGTGTTCCATTAAATATGACATAAAATGCACTCAACGGTGCACAAGAGACAAGCATAGTGGAACATAGCAATAGCATTGTTTGTAGATCCGGAAAAGATCAAGACAAATTATCTAGTCCAAGGAGGTATGAGACGCATATACCTGGACCCAAGATATTCTGGCTATCAATCTCAACAATGTAGGCAGAGAGAAAATTGATGGATAATGTGGTATTGATCAATCCACTGTTTGAACTTTGAAGGGATGTTTGCAGTTCATTTGCATTAGTAATGAAGGAACCCGGAATGAACTCATGGAACAGTGGCTGGACCAGCTTCAGGTTATGTAAATTGTGGTATATTCTGGGAAACAAATTGAATTTCAATATATTTGTATCCACGCCTCTGAAGGTTACAGGCATATCATCCAAATCTGTCCCATTTCTCACTGTTCCACTGACAACACTCACATGTTTTTTATGTGCATTGTTCCTTGCTGTAAGATTGAATTGGAAACCAACAGCACTAGCAGGTTCATTAGGCATATCGACAAACTGCCATGATAAATACACATTATCTCGCGTAAAAGGGCAGTTGTTGCACGTAAGACTTATTCTTGGTCCTTGACTTGTGTTGAAACATGAATAGTTGGCAAAGCTTGAGAGACGTGTCACCCTATAGTCAATGGCACCTGGATTGCCCAGAACCAAAGTACCAAGACCTCTCAACTGAGAACAACTCATCGTCGAAATGGTTGTAATGTTGAACTCCAAATCATTGACAAAAGATACCAAATCAGGAGCATTTGTTGCCCTTAAATTGTGCACTTCAACAGTTCTTTTCGATATGATTTGGTACAGAAGCCTGAATAAAGGCCAACAGTGCAGGTCAACAAGGTTCATTATGTGTTAACTAGAAAGAAACCCAACAAACATAAGATAATCAATAAGCACAGCCTCCTCTTGTGATAGTCCATGCAAGGGATAAGTGAAAGCCTATGTGAAGCCATGCATACAAGTAAATACTCACGCTGATAACAAGCCAATGAAGAGTATCCAGCTAGCAATTGAGAAGCTCCCACCAAGTTCGGTTTTTCTCTTCCTGACCACCTTCTGATCCTCCTGTAGGCAGGGGGGGTAATGGTCAATCCAACATACTCTGCTACAGAATGCAATGAGCAAAAGACAAAACAAATATAACAAGAAATGATAATCCGAAATGATAAAAAGCCATATAACAAAAAAGACTTGAACATTTCAGCTCCACAGACATAAAAGCATTCCCTGCAAAGCTAATGCATGTCCAAGATGTGCTTCAAACCTTAAAATACAAAATGCATAATGGTAACATGGAATCTATTCACAGGAACCAAGGAAGCCCATTGTCTCTTCCCATTGTTATTTTGAGCGGTGTTGTTTAAGATAACGAGACAAGTTTCAACTGATTTGCAATTTTGAAGAGAAGACTGCTGTAACTTCACTAGCGTGAATGTTGTGATGAGAACCACAATGGAATGTATTATCTATATAAGTCAGTATGTAGTGGGTAATGTTTAGATTCAGATGGAACCAGTTCGAAATGTGAGACAAACCAGCTGTATTAGAAACCTTGACACTGATAAGGTGCAGCATTACAACCGAACAAAAGCAAAAACATCAAACACACCTTATTAGCAATAACATGAGTCAGAACTAACATAAGCCTATGCACTGGTATGTTCAACACCTACGATACGCCTACATGCAACAGAAGGATTAGCTCCAAGAACACTGGCTCAAAAGGGAGCTCGAAGAAGATTAGTTGGCATACCCCACAAACTAAGAAGGGCGCCCTTATGAATGAAGTGCTAACAACTTAATCACGAAATAAAATTTCTTCTTCTACACAGCCCAAAGTTCCCAAATAAAGCGGTTGCAAAAGCTACCTAATTGAAATTGCTAGGCAACATAGCAAGAAAATATAAAGTAGTCCAATCATGTCCTTGAAAATCATGTTCGTGATACATTCGTTTCCACATCAGTGAAGTAATCTATTACAAACAAGCCTATAAAAGCCAATAAAACTGAGGACAAAACAATTAGAGAAGCAAACACTAAGAGCTATAAGGAAGTTATAAAGAGACCCTATTACCAGATAATGTTTGGCGGAAAAACAAATATCAAGACGGCTGATCCACCACCTGATCTTGAACCAAACAGTCCTTCCATCTCCCAACTTCGCAAGCCTCACAAGCCCGCAAAACAAGAGCCAAGTTACCAACAAAAAAGCAGTGATTTCCAAGAACACAGCCTGGGACTGGGTGAACTTCTTGATTTGATCAAATGAGAAGACTGTCTCTGGGAATGATATTGAATAATCAACCCCAGAGTTCACAACCCAATCATAAGGAGACAGATTGAAGGGTGAGCAGCTCTTAGTAGTGGCATTGAACAGATACCCAGGTGCACAAGCACACAGGGTTTTGTTGTACACAACTGAATGAGCTGGGCATGGAGCTCGAGGACCAGACATTTCTTCTCAAACCAACAAAAATTTAGAAGAAAAAGGGAAATTGGAATTCCAGGTTTTCGTGGATACTTTCAAAATCCCCAATTTCCAGCTTGATTGGCCTAAGAATACTGGGGTTTGATCTGGGCAGTCATGATGTTTGATTTTTTAGAGGATTCCATGGTTTTTGGGATGTGGGGGTAGGAATATTTGCATTGGGTATAGAGAAGGTTCCAAAAGGAGGGTATTTCCCCTCAACTGGGTTTTGCTTGAAATAGGGTATTTCAGCTACCAATGAATCAACGATGAGATTTACTGGTAAAAGCTAAGAAATTGTATGGATAGAGAATTGAGGGCTAGTCAAAGCGCGTTAGGGGTGGTCTCAATCTAATGGCTGACCACAAATTGAAGACTTTAAACTCGGCAAAGGGTAGAAAGAGAGAGAAATAGAATTCAAAATGCTGAGGATTTATGTTAGTAACTTAAGGAACAGCAACTCAGCAAGACGACGGGAGGGGAGAGAAACAGAGAGAGTCTCTGTTTGGACGGAGAAAGAGAGACACAGAGAGAGCTGAGCAGAAAGAGTCCGGGTAAATCCAGAAGTCGGAATCGAATACCGATATGGGCCATGAACGGGTAATTGGACAAAGATTTATGTCGTATGTTCTGGAAGAGATCACTGTCAAAGTATGTTATTGGCTGTAACCCACTTGAGTCTCTCCATTCATTTGTCTGTTTGGATTCTAAAATTTTATGGAAATCATTTCAGTTTTTGTAGTATATTTTTTGAGCTTTTTCATGTATAAATTAATTTAATGATATTCATTCTAAAAATTTAAGTAAAACTTTTATAAATATATGTAGTATTCCTATTGATGTAAACTTTGGCATGTATTATGTAATAGTTATCAATTAATCATATTTATAGGTCACCGCTTTGGCCCCTCTTCGTCAAATATTCATGACGAATCATTATATATATGATCATATCAGGTGTCTAAGGGTAAAGCGATTTTAAACATATATGTTGTATTCCTACTAATATAAACTAGAGGGGACATTGGCTAGGTGGACTCAAAATTGTTTAATCTGCATCAATTAAAATTAGCGTAGGCCTTTTCAATATTGAACTACATGTCTAATCCCTTTTTCCCATCATATATGTGCGTACTTTGGGTAGATGTATATCTTTGCAAAAATATTAGATAATAAAATTGAACTTCTTATTAGTAGAATGTGAATCCAACTAACCCGATTAACTTGTAAAGGTAGTTTAATTCTCAAATTTTTAAAAAAAATAGAAATTAATCTGTTTAATATTTATATTTGTAGAAACTAAAAAAGAGACAGTTAATCAAATCTAGCACCCTTTTCATATCATAATTGACACGTCCCACATGAAACTTAAATAATGATATTCCAAAACATATATACAAATTATGACACAAGAGTATACTAAATATCAAACTAATATACAATATACCCATTTTAGAGTTCGGAAAGTCTGATCGAACACAATAATCTGACATTGACCGAACCTGAAGTTACTGAAAGAAATCCGTACCGATTTCGACGTAAAGCCCACACGATTTGACTGTTTACCTTAAAAACATGTTATATTTTAAATTTTGTGTAGATCTAAAGTATTTGTAAGGCTAATACGAAATTGACATGTTTATTGAATGAGTCAATTCGAACTTATCCATTATCCAGCACTAACCCAGTTAACTCTAAACCTCCAAATTAGAAAAAAAAACAAAAACAAAACAAGTAGACCAAAAAAAAAAAAAAAAGGGTTGGTTGGAAGAAGAGGTTGAGAACTTGGTGACCAACCAATCTAAAGCATGAAATACTGGCATTAAGCCGATGCGATACTGGCAGTGGGAGTGAGCCCAGAGTGGATCATTCCAAGTACAAGTGAACCGTTTTGAGTTGACATCGTATTGCGTGTGTGATTAATTTATCTAATGAACTTATAAACAAATCTTTGGCTCTTTGCCCTTTCTGCAACCACCCCCCCCCCGGGCCCCAAAAAAAGGAACTTACAAACAAAATACATTCAATGCTTGGTGATGCAAAACTTGTATATCTATGTATGATGTCATCCAAGCTAATGTAAGATCAAATGGTCTCATATCATGTCTAGAGTGAGGTTAACTTTTGATCTTTTAGATCAAATACCGAATTCATGATCAAATTATTTTATTTAAGATATAAGTTAGACTTGATTTGTTTATTCTCACCTGATCTTTTTTTGCTTCGCAGTCTAAAGAACAGTAGAAAAAGCAAAATCGAGCATATTAGTTCAGTTTCTCTAGAGTTGTGCAACCATTAATTGAAAGAGGGATTTAAACCTTAAATCAGCAATGACCATGAAGGTAGATCTTTGGAACAAGGCCTTTTGGCAGAGTCGTGCTGAATTTCAGATAGAGACAATCAATTTTGATTGAATATGAATTGACTTAATATAAAAGTCAAAAATTCTCAAGTGAATCTTTCTTATATGAGCTCAATTAATCAGACCAGGAATGCACAATAATTTCAAGGCTAATTACACATAAAAATGATTTTTTTCCATGTTTGATAAACAGTTTATAACAACTATTTCTACAAAAAAATGTTCAGTAAATTTGTCATTAAAAAAAATGTGAGAGACAAAGCTAATGTCAAACTATTAATATAAAAAAAAAAAAACTATTAGTCTAAGTTGTTTGTTAAAAATTAGTTTTTTGGATGAAAAGACTAATTTAAAAATTCTTTTGCCGAATACCTAATTAACTAGCTGACACCATCACGTATATTACCCACTTGAAACTGACCTAATTGAACCCAAAACTTAGTGACTTATCATAGTGAGTGACAAAAAAATTCAAATAAATCCAATATCCACGCAAAGCTTTTCCATCAGTCGAATAACATAACTTGTATAATTTTAGCCTATATATTTATTTTTTTAACATGACTAATTTTAGCCCATTATATATCCAGAAGGATACAATACTCAACATCCACACCCACGTATTAAAAATACATCTTGCAAACTCCTTTTTCTTTTCTTTTCTTTTTTTTTTGGGTGGTGGGGGGGATGACAAGTAGACCAGTTCACCTGAAAGATTGTTACTATTTTTGCAAATCACTCCATAAACCCAAACTTCTGGTGAATTCTATCATATAGAATCCTTCTATTTGAACATCCAATGAATTTCTAAGAAATAAAAATGTGCCCCCTACAAAAAGAAAAAGAATATAAAGAATTTTAACTAAAAAAGGGTCTCACAATAGCTGTAATTAGTCAATTATACCTCTGTATATACCCTTCAGCAATCA
>NCQV01020654.1:1528-13201 GCA_002740545.1 Lophocereus schottii | reverse complement strand
CGTTTGGCTACCGATGTGTAATCCGTGCGTCGTATATTCTTTTCTGTAAATTCTTTTGTTGTGTACTCCGAGTGTGTGACTTGTTCAGTTGTGAGTTCCGGCGTATGGCAGTTGAGTTATTAGAATGTTTTTTTCTTATTTTTCTCTATTGCAAGTACCTAATGTAAGGCTTTAAGCTTGGGTTATAGTCAGGTTTTAGACGAAATGCTGTCCGTTCAGCTCCAGAAATTTTAGGAATTGCAAACACTTCTAGCTGAGGGGCAGGGCTATGTGTGCTGTTACATTGCTTGTGGTGTCGTCTGCTTCTTTTTTCGTTATTTTGTTCCCCTTTCTTTATGCTCTCAGTTTGCACAATTGTTTATTAGTATTTTTGGATTATTAGTTGTGATACATGCTCGTTAATCTTTTTTTGGGTTATTTGTTGTAATCCGTGTGTTGTATATTCTTTTATATAAATTCTTTTGCTGTGTACTCCGGGTGTGTGACCTGTTGAGTTGTGAGCTTCAGCGTGTGGTCATTGAGTTATTAGAATGTTTTTTCTTGTTTTTCTCTATTGCAGATACCTAATGTATGACTTTAAGCTATGGTCAGGTTTTAGATGAAATGCTGTCCGTTTAGTTCCAGAAATTTTTTAGGAATTGCTAACACTTTTAGCTGTGGGGTAGGGCTGTGCGTGCTGCTACATTGCTTGTGGTGTCGTCTGCTTCTTTTTTCGTTATTTTGTTCCCCTTTCTTTATGCTCTCAGTTTGCACAATGGTTAATTAGTTTTTTTGGGTTATTAGTTGTAATACATACTCGTTAGTCTTTTCTTAAATTTTAATCCTTACTGTTTATATAGTGTACAAGTTCTTAAAAAGTTTTAAGAAATGTCCAACCGTGTGATAAAAGCAAAGGCCAAGATTCACCTTTATGCGATGGATCTCAAAAAGGTTCAAGGCCTGATACACCTGTTGATCTGGATAGAAGCAATGATTCACCCAAATCTGGGGACGCCTTTTCTATCTCTAATGTGCTAGGTAGTGAAAGATTATATGTTTGTAAGTTATGTTATATTTCATTTTGGTACTTGATTATATTCCTATGGTAATTGCTTGTAGGGCATGAGACACCCAAAGAAGCACAAGGCCATCAAAGCATATCGACTCAATGCAAGCTAGTCATCAAAAGAAATCAGGAAAGACACCATTGAGTACAAATGATATATCATTATACTGTTATTCATCGGAAGCAAAAACATGTTCTGGTGGTTAAATTCGTTCATTTTTTCCTTTTAATTGTTTTTTTTTCATATTCCTAGTCATTGTCCAAGCAGTCAAATGGTAACATCAGAACTCAATTTCTTAATCATGGCAACAAGCGAGCTAATCCTGTCCAACCTAGTTCCACACTTCTTAATAATGGTGGTGTCATACCTAATGCTCAACCATCAAAACATATTACTTTTAATCATGATGGTGGTTGCTCTCATGAGGAACTTTCAATAAAAGCGAATCCTACTCAGGAGGCACTTTAACAAAGGGTTGCAAACCATCATTGCATAGCCATGCAGAAAATCAGAAGGTACATATATCAATCAAACATTCTGTTTTCTTTATCATAAAGTATATGTTCAGTTGGTTATGTATTTATTTATTTTCTATTTGTTATTAGAGAACTTTTGTGGAAATGGACAAGCAAGTCAAAAACACTCCTATTATATCTTCACAAATGCTTCAAAAGGCAGCTGTTGAGCATGGAACTGTAATACGGCACAAAAAAAATTGTTTAACTTCAGTAAGAAGATTTATATTTACTTTGAAATCATGTAACATTCATATTGGTATGCTTGTATCGTGGTATCTCGTACATTGTCACATATTTTGATTCTAATTGAGTCGTGACATATTGGTTGATGCTGTCATGAGAAATCATCCTAAGGAGGTGCACCAATATCGTTCTTCAGAGAAGAAGGAACTCATTGTTTTCTACCTAGCGGGATGGTACAAATTGCAATATTTTTTCTTTGAAGTTTTAATTATTCGTTATCATTTTTTAAATTATTTTTCTCTAATATCATTCTTTAGAGAACACGGAACTCATATTTTTTTCTAAGTTGTAATTTTTTATTTTCATCTTCCTTGTAGGCTATGGGAATTTGCAAACGTAAGGCTGAACCAGGTATGTTAGATATGGTGCTTCGTGAAAAATTGGACGAAATTAGACTTGTAAGTGTATCACTTCTTTCTGTAGTATATAACAATGTCTTTTATTTTCAAGATGATTGATGTTTGCTTCAATTTCTACAATGTGGAATGATATTTATTCTAATGGATTGATTTGGTATTTTTAGGTCACAACCAAGAGAAATGTGCAACGAGAAGAGACAAGAAATGGAGGAAATGTTGGCCCTTGATTCCGTTCTTCTATTTTAGACGTTACACATGAATTTTAGTTTAGAAACTCTTGCTTATTGGTTATGTATTTATGTCACTTTCTTAGAACAAATTTTCACGCTTAGGATGCATTCGGGATACTGCATTTCTATTTTACTATCATGGTACTTGTGAATTCTTGATAGCAACAATTATTTCAATAATTATTATGATTTTGTCGTATTATTTTTGTAATTTTATAGCTTATATATATATATATATATATATATATATATATATACACGTTACAATGCTCAAGATTTTAATTTTTGAAGGTTTTTATTATTACCAAAAATTGAAAAATTATTGAAGGCGCCAAAGGTTGTTAAAAACGTTCCCGCCAAATTATTTATGAATTCCTTCAAAAGTTAGTTAGTTATTTAAAAGTTAGTTGAATAGGTTCAAGTTACAACACTTATAAGAGCAGCAATAAGGAGCGCAGATGTTCACAATGTGCTAAATTTCCCCACACTTATATGTGCAACAAAAAATAGCCACATATACATCAGTGGGGAAAGACATCATTCCCCACGCTTATAAGCGTGGCCGCGGATATTAAGTGTGGGAAATATTTCCCCACTCTTTCAATCGGCACGCTTAGCTTAAGTGCGGCGAAGAATACCTGCTGCACATATATCCGTGGGCAAATATAATTTTAAGTGTGGAGAAAAACAGTTTTTCCTGTAGTGAACTCTGAATAGGAGCCCTAACAGGGTGAGGAGGTTGCTCCGCTAACCGAAAAACCTCCATCCAAAAAGAGAGCAAAATCAAAACAACTACCTGAAGAACTTGAAACCAGGGAGCCACTTACAAAGAAACCCAAGAAAGCCATAAACCCTGATGCAAAATTTGCCCAATTTCTTCAAAGAAGTGTGGTGAGGGGGAACATTGTGAAGGTTGAGTACTTCTAAGAGTAGGGTCTGGAGGTGTTTCTGGACAAACTCAGGGCTCAGGGTTGGCTGACCTTATTTGCAAACCTCAACAGAGGTGTTCTGGCCCAGATTTGGCCGAATTTTATGCGAATTGCAATGTCACAAATGTTGTGGTGACAAGTGAAGTTAATGGGAAGCAACTGAAATTCAATGCCAAAGATCTGGGTGCAAATTTAGGTGTTCCTGCTGAAGGTTTTGATGTGTATGTTTGGGAGGACAAGACCGTGCTTGGGACAGCACGGCTGCTGCAATTAACTCAAACACTGAGCCAGCAAACAAGGTTGAAAGCCCCCCAGTCCGTCAAGAAAGAGGAGAGCAAATTAACCTTCCAGCAATCATGATTCGCCATATCTCCAGTATTGCAAACACCTTAAGAGAACATGATCTGGGGTATGGTTTCTTACTGACTCTTGTGTTTGAGCACTTTGGGATTTCTCTGCAGAAGTAAGTGGGGGTGCAGATCATTGATGCAATAGGGAGTAGCACTCTAATGGGGTGCGGGTTTAAATTGGTCAGAGGATACCAAGCAGCTTCGGAACAGGGGTCTCGAACACCCTTTCCCCCTGTTCCTGTTCCTTCCTCTAGTGAGTCTTCTGTAGATAACTTACTTCTGAATCAAACCCGGTTGAAGACCGAGCTCGCTGAGGTTAAAGCTGCTCTCGCTGAGGAGAAGGATCTCAATGCCAAGTGCCATGAGGATCTCCTACATGCCATTTCTGCCCTCACGGCCAAACTTTCTACTCCTCCTCCCTAAACAGTTTGCTCTACTTGTTTGCCCTCTGTGTCCACAACTATTTACTCTACTTGTTTGTGCATTTGACTCTTAGTGGTGTATGCCTATTCTACTTGCGTGTATCTACTGTTACTTGTTTTTGAATGATTGGGATGGCCAATATCATTAATGTACCATATACTTGAGTGTATCGCTCGTTGTTTTTCCTCTATTACCCAAGTGGTGGTGACTGTAAACACCCTTCTTCTCTTGTTTGACCTGACCACCCTTTTTCGATGATGTTAAAAGGGGGAAGATGGGCATGACCATGATTGTTTTAGTTTGACCTAGCTTAAGTGGACTTCTTAAAAATGTTCTCTACTGTGGCTTGACTGAAACTTGCTTTCGTCTTTTATGTCAATATGGTTATTTGGTTTGTCATCATCAAAAAGGGGGAAATTGTTGACCCTATCCTTATGTAATGCAAGGTTTTGATGATAACAAATACAAATGTAATATACACTTGAGTGTGTTGATCGAACAGGTTTCAAATACTATTTGGAAAACTTTGAAATTGCTTGATTAATCATGGTCGAGAATAGGTCTTAAGAACAGTTCCTCAGAACAGCTGAGTGGCAAAGAACGTAAAGCCATCAAAGACATGGAGTACTTCAGAAACAGCTTAGGAAACAGTTCTAAGTAACATCACAGCATTGGAATGACAAGTAAAAATCTTATAGATGCTGTCCAGTTGATTCAACAAGAGTCTTGGTACGTTATAGGTTTTATTTTCTTAGATTCTTGTTAATGTACCACTTGAAAGATCCTGATTTAACATTTACTTTGAATGGTTTTTAAGAACACTGTCTCAGATCAGTTCTGAACTCAAAATGATTTTTTCACAGTTTTCCTAAAATCTAGGGCTGACGATATATTTTCTGTTATCATTAAACCCAAGATAAGTTATTTTTGGCTTTGAAATATATTGTGGAGATTTTTAGCTTAGCATTTAGGGGGAATCTTTTACTAAATAAACCAAACTTTTATTTTTAGAATATGGTTAAGAAGCTGAGAAAATCTTGGGATTTGGCTACTGAAATTTCGTGGCTTTCCATAATTTTTGCCACACAAAGATCTTGTCCTTGTGGCTTAAGCATAAAAAGATCTAGTTACACTCTCCTATTTAAGAAACTCTTCCACCTCCACATTCACACGGTTTTCATGCAATTTTTCACATGGTTTTTCAAAGGGTTTTTCACACGGTTTTTCAAGGAGTTTTAACTTGCGAATCATATTTTCAGAAAAACCATCAAAGTGTGTGTGAAAATTGAGTCACCTTCCTTGGCATACTAGGAGCAAAATTGTACCTTACATCCGCTTATTTAGAAGCACAAAAGTGAGGTGTATTTTCATTCTCTTCTTTCATTAAAGTGAGAATTAAGTGTGTCGAAGCCTCGGGAGGCTTTGGACGTGTGTAATTCGTCTTGGGAAGACAATTACGTGAGTGCGTCCAAGTCTGCGAGACTAGGACGTGGTGTGTAACTAGTCTAAGGGTAGACAGTTACGTGTGTTGCATTTGCAATAGAGAAGATTACCTTTATAATGTATTTAGCTCGTATAGTGAAAGTGTGTGAAAATACTACAGGGGTAGGTCGTGGTTTTCGCCTCAGTTGGGCTCGAGGTGTTTCCACGTAAAAATCCTATATTCATACTTTTCTACTTATTTCTGCTGCTTTTACATTCTCTGGGCACTCTACAATCAGTCAGTCTGAATAAGACCTAAGCCTGTTCACAGAAAACTGCGAAAATTTGGCAACACAATTCACCCCCCTCTTATGTTCGTGTATTCTCAAATCTAACAAGTAAGAACATGGGATTTAACGAATAAAAATTCTAGAACCCTCACTTACCCAATTAAACAGGTATAATGCAATTCCTTCAAAGGAAAGTTATTTAGGATTCAATAAAAACCTTATTGAATAGAGCATGCACTTTTTTAAACGTTTACGCTAGTACAGTCCTCAAATGAGAAATTTCCAACTCATAATAAGTGAGAAATCACTTTTTGGGCATCAAATTCAGATGTTAGTACTCTCTTCAAGTGAGTCTCATAACGCACGACTCATGTATCTCTGGGGCCTCTCATGGTCATCGGACTTGTATCATCGTTAGGGTCTACTAAGGTTCCTACTTTTGGATCTACTCCTTTTGAATTAGGGTTCCTGCATAGTAGGTATGCTCCCTACCCTATATCTAAACAATTAGCAGTATCTTCCTAGCCAAAAACATTTTAAATGCATCCCATTTTCAACACATCCTACATCAAAGTTCCCATTGTGTCATAACAATGACATTTCCATTTTTAAGAAGGCTAAAATGCTTTAATAACAGCAAAAGTTGGCATTTGAAGAACATAACAATAAGACCACCTTCACATGCCCCTCTGTTACTTTTGCCTTTAGGAGAATGCCATTTGGTCTTTGTAATTCTCCTGCCACTTTCCAGCGTTGCATGATTTCTATAAGTTTCGATATGATTGAGCAGTGCATTGAGTTGTTTATGGATAATTTTTCTGTGTTTGGTTCTTCATTTGATGACTTTTTGACCAATCTGTCAAGAGTTTTACAAAGATATAGGGAAAAGAATCTGACCCTGAACTGGCAAAAGTGCCATTTTATGGCAAAGAATGGAATTATTTTAGGGCATGTAGTTTCACATGATGGGATTGAGGTTGATAAAGCAACATTTGATTTGACTGCTAATCTTTCCCCTCCTATTTGTGTGAAGGATATTAGTTCATTTTTAGGATATGCAGGATTTTATAGACGATTTATCCAGAATTTCAGTAAAATTGCTAAGCACTTGACCAACCTTTCAGCTAAAGATGTACCTTTTTACTTATCTGAGGAGTGTTTAAAGGCATGTAATAGACTAAAGGAAGCCCTGAATTCTGCCGCCATCCTACACCCTCCCATCTAGGGAGAGCCCTTTGAACTGATGTGTGATATTTCTAATTATACTGTGGGGATTCTCTTACGACAACATATAGATAGAAAATCTCATGTCATATATTATGCAAGCCATACCCTGAATGAGGCCTAGTTGAACTACACTGTGACTGAAAAAGAGTTTTTGGCACTTGTGTTTGGTTTTGAAAATTTTCGACCCTACTTGATTGGCTCTCATGTGATTGTACATACAGATCATGCTGCTCTAAAGCATCTATTCTCCAAGAAGGATGCAAAACCTAGATTGCTTAGATGGATTTTACTTTTGTAGGAATTTGATTGTGATATTCGGCATAGAAAGGGTTCTGACAACCTGGTGGCTGACCATCTATCCTGGCTCGTTGTGAAAAATGAGAGTGAAATTCCCGTTTCTAAGTGCTTCCCTAATGAACAGCTACTTATGATTCAATCAAAACTATGGTATGCTAACATTGTCAACTACTTGGTGACTAGAGAAATACCCCCAGGTTGGAATAAGCATGATAAGGATAGATTCTTTTCTCTGGTAAAAGTTTTCTCTTGGGATGACCCCTACTTGTTTAAATATTATTCTGACCATATTTTTAGAAGGTGTATCCCTGATAATGAGATTAGAAGTGTCAATTCTTTTTGTCACGATCAAGCGTGTGGGGGGCATTTTAGTGGGAAGAAAACAGTTGCCAAAGTCCTTCAGTGTGGTTTGTATTGGCCTACATTGTTCAAAGATGCTCACTTATACTGTAAAAGCTACCCCAAGTGTCAATAGTTTGGGAAAACCAGTAGAAGAGACATGATGCCCCTTAACCCTATAATTATTATTGAAATTTTTGATGTCTCGTTGATTGATCTTATGAGACCATTTCCATCATCTTTTGAGAATGAATATATTCTCCTTGCTGTAGATTATGTGTCTAAGTGCGTGGAGACTGTGCCAACCAGGACAACTAAGGCTAGAGTCATTGTCAAGTTCCTTAGGGAAAATATTTCCTCTAGGTATGGCATGCCAACAGCTATTATTAATGACCAGGGTACTCATTTCGATAATCATTCTTTTGATACATTGTTGAAAAATTACTCAATTATTCATCATTTAACCACTGCCTATCATCCTCAAACTAATGGTCAGGTAGAGGTTTCTAATAGACAGATTAAGCAGATTTTAGAAAAGACTGTGAGTAGAAATCGTAAGGATTGGACAGATAAGCTCATTGATGTTCTTTGGGCTTATAGGATGGCGTTTAAGATCCCTTTAGGCATGTATCTTTTAGGATTGCCTTTGGTAATTCTTGTCGTCTTCTAATTGAACCTGAGCATTGGATTATGTGGGCTATAAAAATTTTGAACCTTGACTTAGAAACAGCTGGGATAGAAGGGAAATTACAGTTGAGTGAGCTAAAAGAGATCAGAGCTGAGGCCCATGAAAACTCTAGGATGCATAAGGAGAGAGCAAAATTATTCCATAGGCATATTCATCGGAAGGAGTTCTTCCTAGGTCAAAAAGTCTTGCTTTAGGACTCCAAACTACATCTTTTTTCAGGTAAGTTGAGATCTCGTTCGACTGGTCCATTTATTATTTCTCATGTTTTTCCACATAGTACTATAGAGATACAAGACCCCATGAGAGGTACGCACTTCAAGGTGAATAGACAGAGGTTGAAGTCATTTCTAGAGTTACCTACAGAATAGAGAGAAGTAGAGTGTTTGATGCTTTAGGAACCACAATATAGAGATTGAGATGTGAAGATTAGCTAGGATGCATCCAGCATTCAACCTGGTACTATTGTTCCTTCGCATAAATCTTATTTTGTATATATTTTTTGTGCTTTTTTATTTTGTGCTTCTCATTCTAATACTCTTGCATGCAATAGAGACATTGCATTGTTTAAATGTGGGGGTGGCCCTTTGAATTTCTGAAAAACAATTTTGAAAATACGAAAAAAATTTTCTTTTCTTTTCTTTTTCTTTCATCTCTTTTTGTTTATTTTGTTTTAGGGAATGTATACTATTTTGGCTAGATTTACTCCTTGTAAATTGGCATTATGTTGCATATAGGTGGCAGGTACATAATAAAGGGTAGCCCGGTGCACAAGCATCCTGCATTCACGCAAGGTCTGGAGAAGGACCACATCCCAAGGAGTGAATTATTGGCAGTCTAACCTGACTGTGGGAGGTACATGATAAAGAACTTAATTCTAAGTGTGAAATTATGTGCCCCACTTTTAACCTTATTATTCTATTATAACAATGAGTCCAATCCTTACTATTAAATCACCATTATCATAGGAGATTAGGCCTTCATAGTTTACTCTCCCATTTATCTGTGTACGATTATTTTTGGTTTTCCATTCAGTTGCATTGAAAAAAAAAGAAAAAAAAAAGTGAGCAATAAGTTGGGAATGACAAGTACCCTTTGAGGCATGCGCTATTTTGAGGCAATACTGCTACCGAGAAAACTTGTTTCCTATGACAATAAGTCAACAAAGTAGTTTGTGTTTCCTCAAGTGGGAATGAGTCGAACTTTCGTTAGTCTAATCCCTAGGGTGCTGGTACACTTACACACCGTGCACTAAGATGGATATGTGGTTATGCTGGTCCTCGGGGTGAAAAGTTGGAGTTAGATGTGATCTATGAGGACTTAAAGTCTTGAAGTGTACACCTTGTTTATATACATCTTAATATCTTGATTAACTAGGTGATATGTCTTGCTGAAATTTTACACTATATCTCCTTTTATATTCGTGTGAAACTTTATTTTTTTTTCTCTCGTTTCTTTCTTTTTTCTTTTCTTTCTATTCTACTCTTTTTCTTGATAAAGATTTTGTGGGTACATCCTCTGCAAACCCTCACGAGACCCTACTCGTCTACTAGGGGGAACGCAGGAGTTTAAAGAGCTTGTTGCATACGCTAAATGCAACCATAATTCCTACGACTGTAAGTTAGGATTTTCTTTTTCTCAATTTTCTGTTTTTTTTTACTTAGTTTATTTTGCTAGAGGACGAGTAAAATCCTGGTACAGGGGTATTTGTTTGTGCCAAAATGTGTTATTTTAAGATACTTTTTTACCCAATTTATGCTCATTATAATTGTTATTTTTAGGTTTTTATTTGATTTTTATTTTGTTTTGTAGGTGTTGAATAAACGTGGCAAAAATGCAAGAAAAATGATGAAAATGCCGGAAATAAAGCAGTGCGCTAGATTATTCAAACCTGACCTAATCCCTCAGCCCGTTTTGTTTTTAGCCTAAAGAAAAAAAAGAAAACAAAATAAAACCTAAAATCTACCTAGCTCCCCCCACGTGCCAGGAGCATGACCTCCCTTCTCCCATTAATCTACTCATATTTTCTCTCTCCTGATACCCGAAAAATCTAGAATGGCAAACCTGAAATCTTCTCCCCCATTTTCTACTTCTTCTTATGCCATCCCCATGTCCTCCATGAATCTCTCCTTACGCATCCTTTTTCTCTCTCGGCCATAAAAAAACCAGAGGCCCTCCATGTTTTTCGGTCCAGCAATCTCCATCGACAAAGCAAAACCATTGAATATATTACAGTACAAATAGATCTGAAGAGAAGGGATTAGGGGCATCAGTAGCAATTTGTATCTAGTTCTCCTCTTGTTCCCTTTTCAATCCTCTATTTACATTGCCAATTTTCACAAATTTTTTTGAGTTTGAGGCTGTAATTTTACAGTTTTCAAATAATTAGACTGGAGTTCGAGTTCATCTTCTTCTCCATTGTTGGTTGAAAAGCTTAGGAAGCCATTCTTGAAAGCTCTAAATGGATGAATAGCAATTCCTTTCTCTCAACCTTGTGTTGTTGTTGAGATCGACTTTCGCATTGAATTGAATTAATCTGTCAGTATTTTTAATCCAAATTTTCACCGTTGAATGCTATACTTCGTCCACTCTCATGCTTTGTTGTCTTTTCTTTCATTGCTCTGTTTCTTACGTTTAGCTACGCTTTCTTTTTTTTTTTTAAATTGGGTTATTTTATTATTTGGGCCATCAATGCATTCGCCTTGCTTTGCCGTTTAGATCTCCAGGCTACTATCTTTCTTTTCCAATTCTTTAAGCTTCTGACACCAAACTGTCCTTTTGTATGCTTGACATTTACTTTTGTTTAACTTTAATTTTGTTACCTGGTAGTCGATTTCTAGTAGTGTAAGTTTCTTTTTTTCTTTTTATTCTCTTTTGTTTAAAGCTAAAAGGGGAAAGAGGTAGGCAAATATTATTTGAATTTGCTCTCTAAAGGGATTTTATTGTGCAGATCACAATAGTAGTAATGACTGTAATGTCATTCTTTTTATCAAGTATCTTATTTTTTTTTTTAGTTGTGTTAATCGGTGATTAATGTAGCCAGGTGTTAGTATAATTTTTTAAGTTAAAATTTTAGTGCGAAACAAGTTCATTGTTACTTTTTATATCAATAGATGGACAGTAAGGATTATGCTTATTCTACTAATAATAGTATTATGAACACAATACATACTTGATTGAAAATATTATACCTTGCAGAAGGATATTAAAATTTATTTAAAATATAATATGAACATGTAAGTAGAGAAATAAATAATAAAACTAATTTGCTAAAATTTTGAAGAAGATAATATAATAAGAAAAGGGGTGGAGGAG
>NCQV01020630.1:0-10008 GCA_002740545.1 Lophocereus schottii | reverse complement strand
TATATATAGATTCAGATCAATTTTGAACCAAGTAAAAACCCAAAACTATCAAGACTTCTTTCCCTCTCTCCCCCTCAACCTCCATGACGCCACTAGCCCTAGCTACTGCCGCCACCACTGTTGGCCACCCGCCGCCAACCACCACGCCATCAACCACCATCCACCATCCAAACATCTCCCACATCAAGCAACATCTCCATCCCCCCCTTTTGATCACTAAGCAAGGTAAAAACCCTAGCCTAATCAAGTTTAATTTTGGATTTTTTATGTTGGATTTGGTTATGGATCATGCTATCTTGATATAAACAAGTGTTACTTTGATGTTTTGGTTGTTGGCTTGCTTGAAAGCAAGTAATGATTGAAGTTGTCCATGATCATGCAAGTTTTGGTTGTGATGATGGATTTTGATTGTTTTAAATGTGGTTTTGTGATCTTTGGTGTTGGTAATGAATATCAACATCTTTATGTTAATTTAGATTAATCAAAGAGTGATTTTAGTGAGGGGCTATATGAAGAAAAGCTTGCAAAAATGTGCGGATTGAGCTATATACAGACCCAAAATAGGGGTCATTTTGGGAGAAAACAGGTATTAATTAGCACATCCAAAATTCATGATTTTTGATGTAGTGATAGGTTGATGCGTTAGCTTTCAATACACTCTGGAATTACTCCATTTTGAGTTGTGTGGGCAAAGTTATGGCCACTTTACTGAAGACTGCACAGAATACATCGAAACTGGAAGCAGTTTTGAACAGTGAATTTTACGAAACAATTGGTATTGATTTGCTCAATAACAATTTCTGATTTTTGGTGTGTAGATATATCAATGAGTTATCTTTCACATCCTTTTGAATCACCTTAATTCGAGTTCTTTGGAAAAAGTTATAATCATTTTGCTACGACTGAGCAAATTGCGTCGAAGTTGTGCACGGTTGGATTCTAGCCCAATTTTAGGGATCTTACTATGTGAATCGTGCTTTTTGTCCTAAATAAAAGTTTTATTGGACATTATGAGCATTTCATATTGGGCTTTTACACCTTATTTGGAGGTCAAGAGTGAAAGATATGGATTTTCTAATGCAGACCATCAAACGGTAAGATTAGTGAATACAGAAGTCGTGGCATTTGGAAATATTTTCAGAAGTTTCTATATAATTATGGGTATTGCAAGGAACTTACAAAGTGTAGCAAGTTCAACAAGTTTGATTATGTATAGAAGCCTAGTTGGATTTGAAAACCCAGTTAAGTGAGCATGAAAATGAAATTTGAGAAGTGGGCACAGTAATGACTCAAATAAGTGTCTATTGGATCAACTGAGGTTATTTGAGCTTTTATGAACCACACAACACCCCTCTTGGCATTGAACCTTCTATTATTCAGTTCAGAAGCATCACACTTTCCATTATCCATTTCAGAAATATCAGAAACCCGTATTTCATTTATATCAATTATAATCTTTTCATTATCACCTCAATCATTTCCATTTGGTCTATTTTGCTTTGATTTGTTGTATTTCAAGTTCAATAACCCTAACTGATTTATTATTCAGATCATTTTGGTTTAACTTATCTTATATTGAATTAAAATCAGTTCATTTTGGTTTAACTGGTCTTATATTGAATTATTGGAATTAAAGAAGTCTTTTTAGATACGTCAATTTCCATTAAAGTTACAAATTATGTTAGTGAATATGGTTTACTAACTACATTTACCTATAATTACATTTCTTTAGTAGAATCAGGGCCTAGTCTATCATTTTCCTTTGTGCATACATTTTATCAAGTAAAATATCATTTTAAAGACCTCAGGCACGTCCATTTCCTGTATCTTTAGAAATTAGAGTGTATTTATCAACGTTATCATGTTTTGGTAAGTACATAAATGAATCAGTTTATACAGTGATTTATCAGTTAATTAGTGACCTCGTCAGTTATCATCTATAGGGCATTTGCCCTTCAGTTACCCGCACGGCTTCAGGCCGGGTCCTTGATCGGTTTGTCATGTGTATACCTATCCATAGATCGTAATAGTATTAAAGGGTTCACTATCAGATAATAACTAGCAATGCAGTTTTAAATTCGTCTCATTCACTGTTTTAACTTAAAATGAATTGCAAAGCGGGCCCAACTAGTGTTTCAATGATCATTTAACAATACAGAAATGCATGTACTAAGTTTCGACTCACAGTTCGAAATGTTTTTCATGTTTTGTTTTAAGCAAATGCTCAGAGAATCGTCTTCATGCTACTAAACCAGCGGAAGAGAATAAGTTGAGCAAGGAAATCTAGATGGATCAACACTCATACAGTGTATGCATATTTTTAGAGCTGTATATTGAAATCTTCAGTGGATGGAGATGCAGATTACATGGTGAATTGTTTTTACTATAATGTAAAAACCTTATGTTGGTTAATAGTTGATTATAGATGGTTTGATCAGGTATGTATGTGTATGATTGAAGCTGTGCTTAACTGTGTTATTTATAGTACCCATGTTTCTAGCATTGTCCTTTAGGGACGGCGATAATGCCCCTATCATTGGATTTATCAGATTACAATTGAGTGATTTATTAAGGAGAATACAAATAGTAAAACATGTTTAATTTAGGAAGATTACAGATTTAGTCTCAGAGCCAGGTTGAGATTTTCTTTATGGGGCATAGAGTATAGAGTTAAGATACTGAGAAGATTGGTTGGTGACGAATGAGGATTATTATGATATCCTTGGAGATTTGTGACACTGGTAATGTCTGCTTGTCTCACACCTATTCTACTCGTATATTCTTTTTTGTCAAATGGATCTATATAATGTACATATAGTTTGATCTCAAGCATTAGATTCGAGGGTGATTTTGAACAACAAGTTAAAGGTGCCTCCAATGCATTTAGGTAAGTATGGCCATATTGTCCAGAAGTTGCTCGGTATGGCTATATTAGCCACACATCTGAAAGATATGTTGTCCTTTTAGCTGAAATTGCTTATTTTTAGGATGTAAACTCTTGTACTCCGGGCGTGTGTAGCCGTTGAGCTTGATTTGATATCCTTTTGTACTTCTAGTCAATGCAGGGGATTTGATGTAAGGCTTTAAGCCTGAAAAATGGCAAGTTTATAGGCAAAACTCTATCCGTTTCGTCTTAGAAATCTAAGAATTACTAACACTCCTAGCCCTAGGGTTGGGGGTTGTCGCAAATGTGTCCTATGAAAGGCCCTTGACTCATTTTGAGGTTAAATACATAGGAAAAACTAAGTATGGGCAGATTACACAAGTTTAATCGACTTGGCAGTTTTGATCAGTGCAAAAGGTTCGACCTTGAAATAATTTTTGTACATGATCAACATGAGTTACGCGAGGGTTTTCCATCCTAACTTTAAGGTTAGGGAGATATCATTCACATGAAACATGTTTCAAGTGGATTAGAGGTTATTTGGTTATTCAAAACTATTAGACAAGTCAAAGTCAGCAAATTGGGCAGAGTTCTAATGCACAAGGTCTAAGTTTAGCTCACTTGCAGCTTATGCATTCCATTAGATAAGGATCTTTAGTTAGTCTTTATCAAAGTACAGAAAGTATGACCCATGTTTTAGCACATTAGGAGACTATTTGGTCAATGAAATCTAGCTGAGAAGTCTGATGGTATAGACTGTCCAAGTAAGTGGGTACCTGCAACTTTGAGCATATATTTCCTGATCATATAGGTGGCATTTTGTGTCGTTTCTTGGATCCACGTGACAATGACTCCAATATGCTTCATTGATTTCAGATATTTTCTTCTATAACCCAAGAATTTCATCTAAGTGAGCTATATGGGGGATCTTGATGTAGTATCCCCTGGATTATAGGATTTTGAAGAGGCTTGTTCTATGGTACATAAGTTTTGAAACCATCCACTACCGACTATTCCATAGAAGAGAAACCAAGGACACTTTAGAGAGACATTTTGCTTCAATCTATTGTAATTAAAGACTTGCTTAAATTGCCCAAACTCTTGTAAGCAGTCCATTGACTCCACCTCCATTTGTGAAGTAGACATTACTCTTGAAAATATTTCACTGCACCTTTTGGTAACATATCGTCTGCCATTGTCCTTATTGGATTATCAACTATTGGATACTCCTCACTTTGACCAGGGGCTTCATCTTTTTGTCTTCATGACATCTCGCTATCCGGTTGCATCATCTTTTACTCTCATGTTACATCTTCATCAGTTCTGGTCACCTTTTCCTATTTTTAAGAGCCCAATTGCTGCCAGTAGCTGGTTATAATTGGGTTGCACCGATGTCAATAGGCGATACTTTTGTCACACGCTTGTATCGAAGGTAGATCTTAACTACGCTTTGTACAGGGGTTGATTATTATCAAACTTGTGGAATCAATTGCTAAGGAAAACGCGATGTGTCTACCTTTTGGCTAATTCAATCTAAGTTTCCTATGGAAGATCACTTTCACAAACCATAAGTTGGACAATCAAAATATTTGCCATGCATTTGGATTACGTTTGTGAGAAATTTTAATGGGTTACTGCCCCTTGAAAAAACGCCTTCAGCTGATTCACACTAAAGAACTTTAGAGTGGAAAGTACGACCCAGTAAAACCTTAAGAATGGATTCGAGGAGTGGAGAAAGTTTTCATTGTTATAGAGATTCCAGGGGATAGAAAGGTGAACATTGGAACATTTTATCTAACCTATGAAACCGATATTTGGTGGAACACTATTAAGAATAGGCTCTTAAGGTCTGACTTCACTTGGAGCAGACTTGTGGAAGAAAACTAAATGCACTGCTCTGGATTGCCTAGTGTAAACTAACAAATGCATGTGGTGCGGTAGCCCAGGGCACCTCATTGCTGCCAGTTCCCGAAGACTGAAGGCTATAAACAAAGGCTCCCACCTTCAAGGCCCGTAGCTGTAGGAAGGTCATATGTGCTGAGCAAGAAGGATACTACCACCTCTGGTGCAGTACTTACTGGAACTCTCCTTCAATTTTGAAACCATTTTTTGTATTGATTGATTCAGTTGCCACTTATTCATTTATATCTACTCAATCTGCCATACAACTGACCCTTGAGAATAAGGAGGCATAAGCCAACTATGGACTTAAGTTATCCAATGACTCAAGAGTTGAGTGTTCTATCTCTCATAAACTTGTTTCAATTACTATTGGTGGGGTAGTATTCCCTAGAGTTCTGATTCTATTTGACTTATCAGACTTTGATATCATTTCAGAAATAAGCTAGTTGTGTACTTATGGGGGTCAACATAGGTTGTGATGACCGTAAGATTATTTCAAGAGATGAACAAGGGAGAGAAATATATTTTATGGTCACAGAGAGGAAAAACCTTGTCCTTTAAATTCTATTATGGAAACAAGTGAGCTCTTATGTCAAGGATATGTTGTGCATTGGTATTATGCTATTAACATTCATCCTAAGGAAGAAAAAGTAGACGATATCAGTATAGTTTACAAATTTATAGATGTTTTCCTGAAGAATTATCAGGAGTGCTCCGCAAAAAGAAATTGGTTATGAGATTGAATTAATCCCTTACGCTCAATCTATCTCCAACGCCCCATATCGTATAGCTCCAACAAAGCTTAGAAAACTGACGATTCAGTTACATGAGCAATTACAGAAAGTATTTATCAGACTATCTAAATGTTCCTCAATGGGATGCCCAGTTCTATTGGCAAAGAAAAAGAATGAAACCTTGAGGTTATGTATTGATTTTAGGGAGCAGAACAAGATCACCATCAAAAACAAATACCCATCAGCCTAAGTAGATGACTGATCAATTGCAGTGAACTTGAGTCTTATCTAAGACTGATTTGAGGTCCGGGTACCATCAACTTAGGATTATTTCAAAAGACATTACCAAAACCACCGTAAGACCACGTTTAGGTCACTAGGAATTCACTGTGATGCCTTTTGGCCTAATCAATGGCCTTGCGGCCTTTATAGATCTTATGAATAGAGTTTCAGATCATATCTAGAGAAGTCGTGGTGGTGTTCATAGAAGATATCTTGAAATACTCCAAGGATAAAGATAAGCATATTGTTCATTTGAGGACATTGTTATAGACCTTGAAGGAACATCAATTACGTAGCAGATACAAGAAGCATGAGTATTATTGAAAGCAATGGTATTTTTGGAACATATGGTTTCAAAGGAAGAGCTGAAGGTTAAATTGCAAAAGGTGAAAGCAGTTACAAAGTGCTCAAGACCCACCAATGCACTGAGATTAGAAACCATTTGAGTTTAGTAGGGACTTATCGAGTTCAGTAAGGATTTAACAAATATTATCCTCCCTGATCAATTTGTTGAAGAAAGCTATAAAGTTACCAAGAAGTTTAATTGGTGGCTTATGCCTCCTAACAATTCAAGCCTTATGAGAAGGATTACCTACCCATGATATGGAGTTAGCAGCTGTAGTTTTTACCGTGAAAATTTGGAGACATTATTTATATAGAGTACTATGCAAAATCAATACTGATCATCAAAGCTTGAAGTACATCTTCTCTCAAAAGAAGCTCAGTCTACATGAACTCAGTCTACATGAAACATCAATTGTGGCAGATCCAATGTCAATTAAGAAAGAGAAATATTGTGGCAGATGCCCTCAATAGGAAGGCACAATATACCTTGAATACTGTAGTAACTACTCAACTGAATCTCTTGAGAGAACTTGAGGACTTGGAAATTCAATTAGTGTAGCACAGGAAGGTGAATGTTTAAATGTCGATACTTACCTTACAATCCTCCCTAATGGAGGAAATTAGAGTGAATCAGGATGATGATCCTGAACTCCAAAGAATAAAGCAAAACCTTGAGAAAGGGATTCAATTTCAATGGACTTTGTCATGGGATTCCCTTAGATATAGTGTATGATCGCGATAAGAGATTTCTACCCTATTATGGCAAGCACTTTAAATAGCCTTCGAAACTGGATTGAACTTTAGCAGTTCTTATCATCTTGAAACGGATGGGCAAGCATCTAAAAATATCAATGGATCTAACTCTTCTGAGTTGGAGCCATTAGTACTTCACGACCTACGACTAACATTTGCATTTGAAGAAAGTATGGAACTCCCAGTGGTCAACATTGTGATAGCACTAGTAGAGAATCCTACAAGAAACATCAGGATAAAATGATAGCAGACATTGACAACGAATCATCTTATGGGTCATGAAGATCTTCTCTAGCATTTAATAAGGTGATACATGTTAGAAGATTCCTGAAAATGTCCTATTGAAAGCGACAGAAATGCGATGTTGATAAAACAAAGGAGATTCCTGGACTTTCATGTATATAACAAGGTTTTTTAGAGAGTTTCATCAATTAAGGGTGTAAGAAAGTTTCACCATATCAGTTCATTGAAAGGTTGAATTCCATAATTTATCTACCAGATCTGCCTATATACCTCAAAGACGTGGGTAACGTGTTCCTTATCTCATAACTCAAGCAGTACATTTCAGATCCTGACCATGCTGTTATAATCAAATCCATTGCGATCATTGAGGGTCTTATGTTTGAAGAACACCAATTTAGGTATTAGATCACAGGATTAAGTAGTTAAGTATCAAGCAGATACTTTAAACCAAATTGCTATGGGAAAATCATACCTCCTCCCCAGAAGCTACTTGGGAAACTAAGCAAGAAGTGAAAGCCAAGTACTCATATTTATTTGAAATCACCTTGCATGATAGTCAAAGTTCATGAGTTTCGAGGGTGAAACTCTTTAAGGGGGGAAGGCTGTGATAGCCTGACCTTAAATCATGTTTATTTATTTAATTAAGCCGTATTATTAATTTTTCACATTTATTTATCTCGTTTAATCTTCCCAGTTGGGAAAATTCATTTCGGGCCCCACTTTGCAATTCAAGTTTCATTTACCGTAAGAATTTCGGACGAATCGATTGTAGGCCCCGATAAATATGATTAAGCAATAATTATATTTCATAATGTCACAAAAATTTAATTTGTTTTAGCCATGCAAAAATTCGGGTCCAATTCCTTAAGTATGGCCCAATTTATTTGGGCCTGGTTTGCGGTCTGATTCATTTTGTGTCCTAAAATATTTTGGTCATTTGCACCTAATTATGATTAGCAAAAGATATTTTTTTTGGGAAGGATTAATTCTAGCCAAGTGAATATATATATAGATTGAAATCAATTTTAAACCAAGGAAAAACCTAAAATTATCAAGACTTCTTTCTCTCTCTTCTTTCTCTCTCTACCCCTCAACCTCCATGGCGCCACTAGCCTTGGCTACTGCCGCCACCACTGTTAGCCACCCATCACCGGCCACCACCCCATCAACCACCATCCACCACCCAAACATCTCCCACATCAAGCAACATCTCCATCCCTCCCTTTTGATCACTAAGCAAGGTAAAAACCCTAGCCTAATCAAGTTTAATTTTGGATTTTTTATATTGGATTTGATTATGGATCATGCTATCTTGATATAAACAAGTGTTATTTTGATGTTTTGGTTGTTGATTTGCTTGAAAGCAAGCAATGATTGAAGTTGTTCATGATCATGTAAGTTTAGGTTGTGATGATGGATTTTGATTGTTTTAAATGAGATTTTGTGATCTTTGATGTTGGTAATGAACATCAAGATGTTTATGTTAATTTGGATGAATTAAAGAGTGATTTTAGTCGGGGGTTATGTGAAGAAATGCTTGCAAAAATGTGCTGATTGATCTATATACAGACCCAAAATAGGGGTCACTTTGGGAGAAAATTGGCATTAATCGGCACATCCAAAATTCATGATTTTTGATGTAGTGATATGTTGATGCGTTAGCTTTCAATAGGCTCTAGAATTACTGCATTTTGAGTTGTGCATACAAATTTATGGCCACTTTACTGAAGACTGCGCAGAATACATCAAAACTGGGAGCAGTTTTGAACAGTGGACTTTATGAAAAAACTGGTATTGATTGGCTTGTTAAAAATTTGTAATTTTTGTTGTGTGGATATATCAATGAATTATATTTTACACATCTTTTGAATCACCTTAATTCGATTTCTGTGGAGAAAGTTATGGTCGTATTGCTACGACTGCGCAAATTGGACTGAAGTTGTGCACTGTTGTGTTCTAGCCCAATTTTAGGGACCTTAATATATGAATCATGCTTTGTGTCCTGAATAAAAGTTTTATTGGACATTGTGAACTTTTCATATTGGGGTTTTACACCGTATTTGGAATAATGCAGACCATCAAACGATAACATGAGTAAATACAGAAATCGTGATGTTTGGAAATATTTTCAGAAGATTTTATATAATTATGGGTATTGCAAGGAACTTACAAAGCGTAGTGAGTTCAACAAGTTTGATTATGTATAAAAGCCTACTTGGGTTTGAAAATCGAGTTAAGTGAGCATGAAAATGAAATTTGAGAAGTGGACACAGTAATGACTCAAATCAGTGTCTATTGGATTAACTGAGGTTATTTGAGCTTTTATGAACCTCACAACACCCCTCATGGCGTTGAACCTTCTATTATCCATTTCAAAAGCATCACACTTTCTATTATCTATTTTAGAAATATTAGAAACCTATATTTCCTTCATATCAATTAAAGTCTTTTCATTATCGCCTCAATCATTTCCATTTAGTCTATTTTGCTTCAATTTGTTGTATTTCAAGTTCAATAACCCTAACTGATTTATTATTTATATCATTTTGGTTTAACTTATCTTATATTGAATTAAAACCAGTTCATTTTGGTTTAACTTGTCATATATTGAATTATTGGAATTGTAGAAGTCTTTTTAGATAAATCAATTTTCATTAAAGTTACAAATTATATCAGTGAATATGGTTTACTAACTACATTTACCTATAATTACATTTCTTTAGTAGAATCGGGGCCTAGTCTACCCTTTTCCTTTGTGCATACGTTTTATCAAGTGAAATATTATTTTAAAGATCTCAGGTATGTCCATTACCTGTATCTTTAGAAATCAGAGTGCATTTATCAACGTTATCATGTTTTGGTGAG
>NCQV01020595.1:13921-24263 GCA_002740545.1 Lophocereus schottii | reverse complement strand
TACCTTATAATCAAACAGTAAAATCTAACAGGAAAATACATTCCAATACACCAGCTCCTATTCATATACACATTGGCCCTGTTTGGCAAACAGTTGTTAGCTGTTAGCTGTTTGTATTAGCTGTTAACTGTTAACTGTTTGAGTTAGCTGTTTGAATTAGTTGTTTGTTAAAAAATTGTTTGGTAAAATTAGCTGTTTCTGACAAAGTTGTGAGACAAAAAACTAATTCTTCAAAAAGCTCTTCCAAAAAACTCATGGAATTAGCTTTTTTAAATTAGTTTTTTGGACCCAAAAAACTTTTTTAAAAAACTCCTTCACCAGACACCCAAATTAGTTTTTCCACTTGGTCAAAAAGCTAATTTTGGCCAAAAAAACTCTTTTGGTCAAAAAGTTCTTCAAAAAGCTGTTTGCCAAATAGGGTCATTGACATACTAGGGTAAATAAGCAATCCTTTAATAAGTAAATTTGGCATTTCTCTACCCTTAATAGACTGACACCCATCAACCCAAATCCATTCCCATGTTCCCGTCATTACATTTTCTCTCCAAACCACCATCCCTGACCTCAAATCCTTGTACAACCATATCACCCCATCAACACCTACACATTTGGTCCCATTCCAACTCTCTTTTCTCGCCAAAAACTTCTTCCCTAGTTCACTAGGCACCTTTGCAACCAAATTAAATTCTCGCCCTCCCCTACCTCCCACACACATGCACCCTCGTGGCGCATTCCACCGCCGACAATTGTCAGCTTCCCCTTGGCCTCCTCCACCAAGGTGGCAAACTCGAGCCTATCCGCCGTTGATGGGCTGAACTCCACCCATCTATTGGACCTGATTTCAAATCCCATTATGCTGTAGGCCCGGGCCGAGGTGATCCAATAGAGAAGCCCATTTATGTAAACACCCTCGTTAGGAGTCCACACTGTGAGCCTCACTGAAAACTCTGCCGGCATGGGACCCCCCACTTGCCATATGTCGCTCTCTGAGTCGTACATCTCCACGGTGGGTTCGTAAGTAGAAGCAGTGCCGCGTGGCATCATCAACATCCCACCTGCCACGTAGGCTCGAAAATGAGTAGCTTTTGGGCCTGGGCCCAGTGTGACAACCCCAACAGCTGGGTTAGACCTGCTAACATTAGGCACAGGAAGCCGCCTGTATTGCCTTGTCAATGGATTGAAGAAGGCAAGTTGAAGATCCATGGCCCCACTAGACCTACAAAGCACGAGCCAAGGAGGAAGTCCAAAGGAACCCCACGCCAATCACCACCCCTTGGGTTGTGGTCATAGCAGCTCATCATCGACCCAAGGAGGTTGTTCCGGGTTAGGAAGGCGGCGAACCGTGGTTGGCGGTGGCAGCAGGGCGGCAGAGCTCCTGCGCAAGTGCGCCAATGCTTGGAGACAGCCCTGGCCCTAGCCAGAGAGTCAGGAGAGAGAAAGGAGAGGATATAGGTTAAGATGTCTAGGTGGAGGTGGTTCCACATTGTGGTACCAATTAGGTACGTAGAGCCTGAGATGATGCATGACATTTCAGGAAGCTGCACAGTAGTACTTGCAAACTTATGTGTAGGTAGCAATTATTAGTGCTAATGATTGGAAGGAGATTGAGAGAGAAGGGGGGAAATAAAAAAAATAAAACAAAGAAATAAAGGACTATGCATGCATATGGATGTGAGCCCAAATGATAACCGATAAGGTGGTATGTAATTATCGATCTGCAACATGTGAGTCAGTCTGACTTCGCTTGTGGGTATTTTTTTTTTTTAGTGTCAAGTGTATGCAACGCATACGGCGAAGGAACTGATGAAGAGCAGCCCAGGAGGAGACACAAGTTTCCAGCGTACTCCTAATCATGTATGAATGTGGGGCACATTTTGTCTCTATAAGACAGCGATACTTTGGGTGTTTCATATATATATATATATATATATATATAAAAGAAAGATGATTTTACACGCCTCAGCGCCTAATTATGCAATTAGTCGTAATTGATTACGAGTTGGGGCATAATGTTACAGGTGTAGGATTAGAGCCCAGTTTTTGTAATTATGTAATTAGCCTTAATATGTGGCTGATGTGTTTTCTTGTTATGATGAATATAACACTACCAAAGTTGTCTTGTTTGATTCAGGTTACGTATGGATTTTCTTGCAGTTTAATTAGTAATCTGTGGCTGATTTGTTTTATTTTTGTCTACCATTTGATGTTTAAATGCAGTGCGCAATTATTATGCAATTACATATTTTTTTGATAAAATGCAATAATATAATTTGCTCGTAATTTTTGTAAGGTTGTCTCCTACAAAATGAACAATTCCAAAATTATGACAGATATTTTGTATACTTAAATAAATGAAAGTTCTTATTAAAGAACCTAGTAAGTCCCAACTTTAAACCAAAACCTATATCATAATCCTAACAGTTCATACTCCTAGGAGTATATACTCCTACAAGCTCCATCAACGTCAAATATTAAAAATTGTTTATGCAACAAATACACGTTGAAAAAATATATATATGACAGATGGGTGTACATACTCTTAGATATATGATTTACATTACCCGACGACATTCCTCAATGAAGCAATGAATATCCAGTTAAAAAAAAATTCCATAAATATAGGCAAACTTGTAGGCTGAGAATTTAAAAAAAGAGAAAAAAAACCTCAAAAATATAGATGCATGGTTGACATAAAAGACACGTGTCATTGTACAGTTGCATAAGGGCATGAAAGTGCACAACCACTAACATCATTTGTTAATCTGTTTGACTTTAATTTGGCCATAATCATGATCTAAAACGAATTACGGTCCACTCAAAGTCAGTTACTACAAAAGCATAGTTAGAAAAACCAAAAAGACGCAGAAATTAAGGCTGATTAAGGCTCCCTCAAAATTAATTATGGGGTTTTCTTCTTCTTCTTTCAGTTCTCGCAGAAGGGCAAAGGCCATATCTTCCATTGCTTCTCGCCTCTTCTTCCTTCTTATCATCCTTCAAATCCCTCTTTTCAGGTAATTAGTACTCATAATTTTACAGCCCCTAAAGTATTGATTGTTTGATTAGTTTGCCATTTGTTAATTAACTGCATTCCATCTTAAGGATTAGATGCTGCAATGCAATTGGATGCCACTAATTACGATGTGTAATATAACTGTTTCGTATATCTAGCGTGTTGAATCACGTTGTGTAAGTTTTTGCATGAGTTGGTTCGTTCCTCAACATGCATTGTATATATCATATAGACTCTCTGATCGGTCAATTCATTTCGAGTTTGAATCTGAGCAATGCCAACATTGAATTGTTATTGGTAAACTTGTATCTTCTAATGCAACGCTTCCCCAAGCATATGTCTGAGGTTTAAAGATACGAAAAATTATTGGATAAGTAAGAGACTGGCCCTAAAAATTATCGAAATAATGTAACTCGATCGTGTAGGATTGAAATTACATCCATCATTGACAACAGCCAGAATGTCGGCCACAAGCCTAATCATGTTATTTTCGGTTGCTTAGCAGAAATTTAAATTCATCACATTGCAAAGGGCTCTTGAAATTGTCAGTGCTGCGCAAAATGTAATGACAAGCATCTAGAATAGCCCAAAAAACAACACTTGGAAGATGGACATGTGAATGAAAGCTATTGTGCTTAACAGCCTTAACCGACAGGATTCCATGTCGATGTGGTACATGCACAAGCCCATTTCAGATAACTTCTTCACAACTGATTGCAAGTGAAATGCTGCCTGTTGATCTTGTGAAGCTCCTTCTGTACCCAGGCGCTATTGTTAATGCTCTCTTTAATGGCCGAAGCGTCCCCAGCTATGGCGATCTTTTGGATTTCTATAACCTTACGCATGTAAAACACGCCCCTGTAAGCNNNGATCTTCAGAATCTAGAGGTTTGTTATGGCTCTTTCCCATCATCTGTTTCCTTATATATTGCCCTTTCATTCTAGCCCGAGCTTGAATTGGCTACATAATCACCATTGTCTTGTTTTAGTGAAGTTTGGGTTGTGGTAAACACATCGTTGAATGTATGTTCAAGTCATGCTGTGATCAGAGCAAGTTCGAAGTAAATTTATGTCATGTTGGGAGTCAAGTCTAGCATTGTTCCCTTTAAATCTAAACTAGCATAGTGCACATGCGTAATATTTGTAGTGCACGATTTATGTATATTTTAAATTAATTTTCATATGAATTGGCGTTTTTTAAAATAATTTTAAGGATTTAGAGAACATATGCGAAATATATGTGTGCATATATATTGCATCACAACACATAAAGAGACTAATAAACAAAGAATATAGAGAAGTCGATGTAGAAGTAGGATGATTAAATTACATTTAGGGATATATATGTTATCCATGCCAAAGGGGGAAGAAAGATATTTAATATGATATAATAGATTAACCAATTAAATTATGACACTTCTTCAACAGTATGTACTTTCACTTAATTTTATATAGATTTATAATTATATAGAAAGATAAATGGTTTGCAATTCCCCATTGTTATAGTTGCAGGTTATTTAAGGGCTAGTATTGGTGTAGATAAAGTCGATTCAATAGCAGGCCAAGTCTATATTCATTATTCATTAAGACTAGATCAAATCAATACGACATGAAGACGTACATTACTTGAAGCAATGTATGAAATGCTACGTAACTGACCGTTATTTGAACAACTATCATCAATACTTACCAAAATTTTGGTAGTTCAATTTGAAGTGGGTCATTGTAAATATCTATGACCATTATTTATTTATTCGGCCACGGTTGATTATATTCAACTAACATCGAATTGAGCAAACTTATTGAATTTGATAACCACCAAAATTGTTCAACTGCCTCTCCAGATATTAGCAGGGAGCTACTTCTCAGTGACAGGGGCAATACTTGGCCTTCTAAAGCAAGGAAGGTTAAGCCTATTTGGAATGGTCATCCTCTTGTGGGGCTTAACCAAGGAGCTCATTAGGGAAGAAGCTACATACCCAGAAACACCAAGGTCAGTGCAAGTCTCTCCAGTCATCTTCCTCGGTCTATTGACAGCCCTATTATCGATCAAAGGCGACATCCGACAGATCCTAAGAAGCTACAAGGCACACCATTCAGCCATCAGAGCGATTCAGCTTTACGAGCGTTTGAAGCGAAGAAGAAAGGAAAGAGAAATGAAGAGACTTGAATGGACTGTTAACTATGTCAACAATTCTAAGACTCCCAGAAGCACCAAAGTTGGCCAAAGTAGGGCTGTTGATTGTAGTTAGCAACTTAATTAGCACACATACATGTCCCATGTTTTATAGTTAGCAGGGCATCAGGAATGTAATCTTAGTTCAGTTGCTTAGTGTGCTCAGTTAGATATCCATGCAAAGGCTTTTGCTGTTTCTTGCTCTTGTAATTAAATCAAAGACTTCTTCACTTTCGAGCTCTATTATTGTGTATTTGAATAATATATCATATACCAGTATGACGGAAATGTAACGTGTAAATGCAAACGAAATGCTCGTCCAATTGCTTTATGTAAATACAAACGAGATGCTCACCGACCTAAGAAGTCTGTTTCATTGAACTCTGTCTCCACCAATTCATCATCAAATTAGACAAGATAATTAAATTTGCGTAGTTGAAGATTTTTTTTGTTTGGGTTTTTTTTGGGGGGAGGGGGATGAGACGACATGCGGCCAATATACAACTTTCATGGATTCTACGTTTTATTTTAATCAGTGGTAATTTTGTAGTACTAAAGTTGCAGATCTGATAAGGTAATCTTACTAATAAGTTATAATTGTAATTAGATATGATATCACGTTATTCAAATTAAAATTGTGATTTTTTTGGTAAATTTGAATTTTTCATTTCATAGAAATTAGGTTACTACTGACCTAACTTATTTTATGAGAATAAATGTCAAATTATGTGAATCAACTTGTATTGACAAAAACCACAAAAAAAAAAAACAGATCTCGCAAATCCTCACTCATTTGGGGCATTTGCCCCTCATGATCTCCATAGACAGATAGTGCAAGTTGATACAAAGACGATAAGGTAGGAAATTATTTTCATTTCCCCGGTACCATATTGCCATGTATAGACAAGGAAAGATTCTTTTCCCATTCAATTCGAGGTGAGCACTGGACCGACCATCACCCAAATGTTTGGTGAGTGTTTAATGGTGTTTTCAGAGGTTTTGCTCTCCCCCCTGTTTGCCCCTACCGTCTCCAGTTCTCCTGATGATGATCTCATTTTATTGGATCGTGGTATAGTTGTTCCAATGGTTTTGGTGGGATGATAATGAAAGGCTTCTTAGCTTTCTGGAATTCTTATTAGGACATTCTAGGGCAGTGACAAGAACCCTTGATGTTGTGGGACAATGATAATGAAAGGGTATGATGTTCTGTTTAGAGCATTCAAGAGCAGCCACAAAACCCTTGTTTGAGTGTCGTTTTTGGGCTAATTTAAATCTGGTCAGGGTTGAAATTCAGATTTTTTGAAGTGGGTTTTGCTTCAATCTAGTAGATTGCTGAAGTGGGTTTATACAGGTAGGTAGACATCTCTAATTTCTGAAGTTGGTTGCAGAAAGGCTTTTTCTTTACATTTCTGCAAGTGTATGGATGTTTGATAGAGTATTTGGTAAGTGTTTGGGCTTTATCCTGGATTAAGAGGAAACCTTTTTCACCATTTCTCCAGATTGCTCTCTCTTGATGCCTGAGATTCTCGGTTTTTGGAGCTACAGATGCAAGCAATTGTGATTTATGTATGATTGAATGGTATAAGAGATGTTTGATGGGAGTATGTCAATATCTTTCTACAAATTGAACTACCCAGCTCAGTTCTTAGGGAAGAAATATAGGCAAAGAACACATTCTTGTGCAAAATTATTTCCAGCTTTAGCCACACAATCCTCTTCAATCCTTGTACATAGTGGTGAAAGTGACAATTCTCAAAAATGTGGGAGAAGTTCAATACTAAATATATCATTGCCAAACAAGGATTGTAGCAGTGGTTCCGTGCTTAACCAAGCCAACGCAATTGGCATAATTGGGGGAGCATCCATTGACTCTACTATGAATTTCTTGCAAAAGCTCACGCAATGGACATCAGAAGAGGGGAAAGATTGCCCCCCATTCTTGCTTTGTTCTGATACACAGTTGAGGGAGGAACTCTTGGTCTATGAAAGAAGCTCTTCCCTGTCACTTTACACTCGAGCACCGTCTTCTCATTTTGATTATACCCCAATTGTAGAAAACTTGAGGCACAAAAGGGAGTATCTTGTGCGAGGGGGTTCCCGGTGCCTTGTGATGCCCTGTCATCTACTGCATTCGTGGCATGATGATATTTCTAATGGATGTAGTATCCCAATTCTACATATGGGAGAATGTGTGGCTAAGGAACTCAAGGAAGCCAAACTAAAGCCACTTGAAACTGGGAGTCCATTGCGGATTGGTCTGGTTGCTAATGATGCTACTCTGAGCGCAGGAGTTTATCAGAAGAAAATACAGGATGAGGTATGCTTCTGTGCTTGGCTTTTTGATTTGCGAAGTCCGTTTGATTGAGAATCTCATCAAAAGGCATGTTCATATTTTGGAAGAATTCTTTTCAACTGGTTGAAAGTTGCATTTTTTTTTTTTTTTTTTTTTTTTTTTGGTTTTTAAAGAACGAGTTAAGAAGAATCCTATTGTGGTTTTGAGGTTACAGTGATTACTACATTGGAGCAAGTAGTAGTCAGGTAATAGCCTGAAATGAATTAGAAGTAGAACTTTGACTGATGAGTTGTTCAGTCTTATGATCTCTTTGACTGTAAACTTGTGTGCGAGCTTTGTATTGTGAGTAGGCTTGCCTGATTGCCTGGCTTGAGCAATCTGAAACCAGGTGCAACTTAGGCGCGAGTTAACAAGCCTGAATCGTGCTAACCCAAACTAAGCTAACCGTAATTTCTGACCAATGTTTGCAACAGCCTCATTAGACAATGTCCTAAGATTCTACTCTGAAAACTATAATCCCAACATAACCAGTTGAGTGACCCTTTTCCCGCCTTAAACTTTTGTTAGGGATTTGAGGTCATGCTCCCAGACAAAGCAACCATGGAGCACATTCTGCTTCCTGCTACGGAAGCCTTGAATAGAAAAGACATTGAAGGAGCAAGGAACTTGTTGAGAATTGCACTTCAAGTTCTGTTGGTGAGGGCAGTGAACATGGTCCTTATTGCCTCACATGACCTGTGCAACCTCTTGCCTCAGGATGACCCTCTTCTTAAGAAATGTATTGATCCTGTTGATGCCTTGGTGAGGTCTACCATCCGTTGGTCTCAATCTGCGGAAGAATGTTCATCATAGATATGTATGATGTGGCTAAACCGCTCAAAGTGTGAATGTTTATTGTGTACTCATCCAGAAGACAATTTTGTAATTGCTAATTTATCGATGCAGATGCATACAGTTCACTGGAAACCATATTTGATTTTAGTAGAATATTTGTCAGTACTGGATAAATCGTAAGCTTGTGGGAAATGCCATTGCTGAATGTTTCATTGTCTAAATGTGAAAACTTAGCATTTTTATAGGTATATCTTTCCTCGTTTCCTTGCATTTGGTGGTGAATATGTAGATTTCCCTAAACCATGTTGTTTCAGGATCCACAGTCGGATTGATATTTCCATTTTTGTTCACGCATGCGTGAACCCGTGCTTACTATTCTGCTAATTGTAAAGTTTGTGATGCTCTGCAATTGAACAAAAGATGAACGGCAAGGGAATTAGTTGCATTCTCACAAGTGTTTTAATTTACTACTCTTGTCTGAGCATAATTACAAGGCAATTTAACCGAATTTTGGAGAATCCAAACAGTGCGAGTATCATAATCGTGAAGCAGTAGAGCTGATGCCTATTTTCTTCTAGGACTTATCTCTGCCTATTGAAATTTGGCACTCTAAGCTGTGTTTCAAAAGCTCTCTCAGATGTAGCTCAGGCGCTCAAGAGGGGGGAAAAGGGGGTTGGTGTATTCAAATGAAGCCTTGGAGTGATCTGAGATTATTTTGTTTTCTCCATCCTCCAGTCTTACTTGGTCAACCAGATTGTTCAAATTGGGGAATATTCTTCCAATTTGTTCTTCAATTTACTTGTAAGCCAAACCTAGAACTTGTTTAACCAGGGCTGTAACAGAGCCTGGCTGACTTCGCAAGCCCTTAAGCCTAGTGTTAAAGCTTGAGCTCAAGACCCATGATAAAGAGGACTTAGGCAAACCGAGTCCGAGTCCTTCTGTTAAGTCTGGGAAGGTATTCAGCATTCCTACAAGATGTATGCAGCACGTATACAATAGCCCAGGAATCATAATCCTTCCTGAAGTTTCACTTTCATGGAGGAAGCAAAGTAGGGGTACTGTATTTACACATCATTTTCACTTTTACAATAGCCAGGAATCATAATCCTTTCTGAATTTTCACTTTCATGGAGGAAAAGAAGAAGGGGTACTGTATTTACACATCATTGGTTCTATGTTTGTGACTCTTTGCTGTAACTAAACTGTCATCTAATGTCCTATGAAGCTATGACATCCGTCTTTACAGGAAGTACACACAACCAAAATAAACCCAAAAGACTTCATGCCGCCAGAAATCAAGCCTCTGATAAAAGCAAATGCAACCTAGTCTTATCCACATCTGGGGGAAAAAATTCTGTTTTCTAACTCTTAGCTGATTTACTACTGCCAGGCTCAATCAAAATCATTGACCAAAAAGAATTTTAATGCTGCTGCTTAACCAAGCAGGGCACGAGCTAATCTACGTCACCTGGCCAATCACCATAGATACCAGCAATCTTCTTGCCTGTCTTCCATTGCATCTTCTGGGGACCTTTCTGCTCAACAGTTTGATTGCCTGTATTAGAAGGTGAGGCATCCTCATTCGAGGTTCTTGGAGCAGTCGATGAATTTCTAAATTCTGATCCAGTAGGGGAGGGTGACTGTACCAATTCTAGAAAGGAAAAGAAGATATGTAAAGATGGGAATTGGCATAGACAGATGCATACATATTCACAAAGGCACATGGAAATAACTCAAGTAAGTCATAATACATTAATCAGACTGAGCCCATTAGAATTGAGCATATTGATTGGGGGGAAAACCTTAAGTAAATTTGCTTCATGAATTTAAAGAAACCATCTCACAGAAACAGCATGGTGCGCAAACCCTAATTCCACAGTCACTGCCAGTTGTTGACCTTATGCGAGGGAGGCTTCTACGACTAAGCATAGAAGTTTGATTGCTTCTTGATTGAAATCATAATTGAAAGAGCATGACCTAGCTCCAAGAATTTGTAATCCATGTCACTTCAAAGAGGGTTCCTGGTCCTT
>NCQV01020551.1:0-14962 GCA_002740545.1 Lophocereus schottii | reverse complement strand
TGTCTGCTCTGTGTTGTATAATTGGATAAGTGATACCATTATTTGCCATATCTTGCAAGGCTTTGTGAAGCAATAGAGGGTTTAATCCCTTCAATTTTTCTGATTGTCGAAAGTACATTATTTGCTAATATGCTAACCGATGTTGACATGCATTGTTAAAGTTGCTTTAACCTTAGTTAGGTGGTTCAAGGTCTAAGCTTGTATTATGCACAATTGCTATTTGCTTAGAAAAAGACACTTAGGAAGCTTGTTGCAATTTATGCAACTTTTTTAAAAGCTTGTATTCTGCTTAGTTTCCTTATTACATAATGGACAAAGGGAAAATGAAAGAGGTTAGCGAGGATAAGAAAACTCAATTCCGTTGGTCCAAGCCAATGTCAAAGGTACTACTCAAGTTTTTAGCCGATGAGGTTAAAAAGGGGAATCGACCGAACAACACTTTCAATTCTAGTTCATTTGTTGCAGCAGCGGATACAATGTCAAAGAAATATGTCAAATGTCTACCCGATCATGTTGACTATCATCTAAGAACCGTGAAAACTGCTTGGGGCATCATCTCCAAACTTCGAAACCAATCTGGCTGTGGGTGGGATGAAAATATGAGGATGATTCGCATGTCACCCGATGTGTACAACACCTATGTTGAGGTATGGCTGCCTGTTTTCTGATTTTTAATGTGCCCGTTCTCTGTTATATTATGCAAAATTAGGCAATGGTCTTTATTATTGTTATATTATACACCCCGTCAAAACTTGCAGACCAATTGGGTAGCTTCTGATTTGTAATGGCCTTTATTACTGTTATATTATCCATGCTAAAACAAGTGCTAGCTTCTATCACTGAGATATATGTTATCTGCTGTTCCTTATTTTGGGACCTTTTTTAAAGCCATATATTATCTATTGTCTCTTGTTTTCATTTGGGAAGAGGGTCATTGCTGGCTCAGATGAGGGAATAGTTTCTATACATGAAATGGGCTTCACCTTTGTGACTCATGGTTCTGTCATGAACTAAGCATGCTGTAGTGAACTTGTTTGTAGCAACTTGTGTATTTTTCAGGATGGCATACATTCTGTGTTAGGTATCAGCACCATAATATAGTTTATTCCCTTATCTTTAATAAATGAGTTTTGTCGTAAGCTTGTCCTGACTAAGTATAGATAGTTCCACCACTCTCTTGCTGACCCAAAGGGGTGGTGTGAACACCCCCCCCCCAAAAAAAGAAGAGCAAAAGGCAAACGAAAGATAGAAGAAAGTGAAACAATGTTCTTAGCATTTATGAATATTGCAATTTCTTTCCTTTGTAATGATATGCGCCTGAGCTAACAAGGGCTTTGAACTACTTGTTTGTTTGGCACTTAAAGGTTGGATATTTCGAGTTGATGAGTAATGAATATGCAAATGTTGGGTCATGTTCTTCCTAGAAACTGAGAATAAGCTATTGTTCTGTCCTGGATTTTTTTTTTAAGACAGTATGTTATGTTCAGATTATTGTTTGAAGTAGGACCATGGCTGCTTGTGTGGGAGATTATTGTTTGAAGTAGGATAAGGGCTGGTGGATATTATTGTTTGACATAGGACAGTATGCTCTGTTCAGATTTGCTTGCTCAATGTCAGTTGCTTGTTTTGATTAGTTGTTGTTTCTTTTAACAGGCGAATCCAACTCATGGGAAGTATCTTAATAAGAAAACGGATATGTATGATAAAATGGCTACTGTGGTTAGAAAGGATATCGCTCGAGGAAGTGGTGCCAAGTCATTTGATGATGTTGAGGTACAATCACTTGGAGCTGTGAATCTGGAAGAAAAAGGTGACGATGACGATGAGTTCGTGAAAAAAAATGATAAACAATTGACTTCAAATGCGCCATTAGAATCAAGAAAAGCCGAAAGAGAACCCGTGACGACGATTTGAACTTCAAAATATCTCCACCCAAATGATAGAAGTCGCTATGGCTCTACAAAAGATATCTAAATCCAAGCTCGATGTCGACCTTCTTTATCAAGAAGTGATGAAAACCGAAGGGTTTGAATAGGACTTTTCGGGTAGTGCTTTCGATCATCTCGTAGAGCGTGAAAACCTTGCAAAAGGCTTTTTAGTGAAGAGCGACAAACTGAGAAGGATTTGGCTTGAAAAATTCAAGAAAAACAATTGAATGAAGTGATATTTCTCTGTCTTTTTTTTTTTTTTTTGGTCTCACCTTTTTTCGCTAAGGAGAACAAACAGTTGAGAATTATGACTTTGTGACTGTTTGATAACTTTGTAAGCACTGCTTAATGACTAAATTGACTGTTTGTCTATTAGCTTAGCCTATTAATATCAAACATTTAAGAATTATGGTATTAAAAAATGGTTTTTTATTCTACCAATTAGCAGAAAATGATTTTTCAGGAAAATAATTTTCCATTCTACCAAATAGCAGAAATGTAGGTGGAAAATTATTTTCCTTGGGAAATCATTTTCCACGGAAAATAATTTTTCGGGAAAATAATTTTTCAGAAAAATAATTTTTCCCCCTACCAAACACACCCTTCATGTGTGTGCAAATGTGCATGCGTGTGCATAAGTGTGTCAAATTAATTACACATAGGAAAATGATTGTTATAGACTCCAAGAGTCCACAACAAGCGCAATTTTGAGCTGAAAAATAGTACATAGAGAAGAAAAATTAGGTCAATAGGTGATTTGGTTAGAAAATAATGCCAAAGAAGAAATAAATAAAAGTAAGATATAGAAAAATGTTTTTTTAAAAAAAGTTATCATAGAATATAGACAAAGTACAACCGAAGCATTTTCTCTCTCTCGGAAAAATATGATAGGAAAAAGGTTTTATTCATTTATGTTAAATAAATTGTACCGCATTTTGTTTATTTTTGAGATATTATGTATCAATTTTAACTTTAGGGTAAAAATTAGTACAAAACATTCAGTACTAAAAAAATTGAAGTGGCAAAATCTTGATATTGGCATATATTTCAATCTAATGTTGGAAAATTCCTTGAAAATTCCGTCGAAAATTGGTAGAGTTCAAAAGAGTTGGTAGAAATTGAGAAGGGCTAGAAGGACTTGGAAGGAACCTAAAGAAGTTGAATGAGTTTAAAATTTTGAGTTTCAACCTAAAAGAGCATACCCTGATCCAGGAAATGATCATTAGGTAGTCGTGAAATAGATTCTTCGGTCGGAGTGTTGGCCTCTAAACAAGACGCAGGCCCAAAGGTTGATGGTAGCTGAGATGAAAATGATCAGGTGGATGTGCGGTTATACGCGTTTGGACAGGATTAGGAATGAAGTAATAAGGAGCGTAGCTGAAGTGGCTCCCATAGAGGAGAAGATGAGAGAATCGAGGCTCCGATGGTTCGGCCACGTAAAGAGGAGAAGTGTGGCCGCCCCAGTGCGGCGGTGCGAGATGATCGTCCCCCCCGAGCGGAAGAGAGGGAGAGGAAGACTGAAGAAGAACCTAGAGGAAGTGGTTAGAGAGGATCTGAGAGCTGTCGGACTGAGGGAGGATATGGCTCAGGGTAGGAGGTTGTGGCGGGATAGGATTAAGGTCTCTGATTGTAGGGGATCGGCCGCGTAGGGGGTAGTATCTTCGGTGGGGTGAGGCAGGTAGGGTCTTGATGTGCTTCTTGGTAGGTTTGCAGGTCGTGCTCTTTCAGGATATGACGGCATCTAGCGCCCTGGTTGGTGGAGGTATATCTCTGCTCCTTATCTGTTTTCGCTTTGGCCTATTTTCTTCTTCTTCTTCTTCTTCTTCTTCTTCTTCTTGGTTTTGGGGTTGGAAATTGTTTTCTGTATCAACCTTTTTCAAAAAACCTTTTTTGTGGGTTATACGGAATCAACCTCTCTATGGGTAGAAATACTAGTAGGGGTAAGGTTGCCTACAGCTGGATCTCCCCAGACCCCGCGAATGCGGGACCCACACTGGGAGTTGTTATTGTTGTTGTTGTTGATGTGGGTCTTCTAGAGTGTCTTTATGCGTTAGACATGGATAACCTATGTTAGATGGCTACACAAGTACACATATGTCTGGTGATGCTCATGCGAGCAACTCTACTTCTGGGTATCTGATAGGCACTTTAAGGGAAAGTGTGTTATGACAATTAGGATTGCAAATGTGTGTTGCAATTTCGGACATGGATAACCTATGGTAGTTGTGAATAGCCCTATGGTTTTCTCAGTCATTAGTATTTTCCATAAATACTGGTGTCTCCTTGTTTAATTGGAGTGGTCGATTATTTCCTACTGCATATTATAACCTTGGTTCATTGCCAAACTTATTTGTCATGACTTATTTTACAACGGAACAAGGAAAACAATTTGTTTAGCTTACATTTACATTTGTACACGTCGAGTATTTTTGGTGGATAGATGGGTGGTGATAAATTTTGACGAAAAATTCGTTGGAAAGTAAAAGAGACTGGCGGTGGGGATTATTCGTGGAGCTCAATAAGGATTTTGGTAATGTGTCTATTTTGATGGAATATCCATTAGAATGTGGATTTTACAATGGCCATGTGAATAGCTAGTGATGAAGATTGATGTGGTCTACCATAAATCTAATAGATTTGCAATTATTGATGAAGTGCTGTGATGAAACCTATCAATAATCTAAAAGATTCTCTAGTAGAATCAGAAAATTGTGACAGGGTTAGTCACAATTGCTTGTCACAATTTATTTTCTATTTTTAAAATTATATATAAGTCATCGTAATTTTGCCAATATTTTGAAAAAAATGACAACTTAATCTCTTGTTTGTCCCTTTGCTTCTCTTTCCCATTAACCCGTTTGTCTTCTCGCACTCCTCTGAGTCCTTTCTGCCTAGATGTGTAACCACCAACAGGGGTTTCCAGTAACGATTGAAGATTTTCTAGCAAGATATAGCCCCCCTTCCCTATGCTGACCACGACATTTTGCCATTCTTGTGTTTTTTTGGTTATTCCATTATTTCTGGTGACCTATGGTCAGGTAACTCTTCAGGCTCCCTTTCTTTCTTTGTTTTTATCATGGGTCACCATTGATCTATAGTAATTAGCCCTGTCCTTGTCATTTTCTTAGGATGTAAAATTCCCTCCATTCTTCGACATCAATGCTTCCATCACCAACATTGTCGTCCAATGGGTACTCTTTATTTTTCTCATAGCTCTTATGTGCTTCCATTACCATATATCTATACTACTCTCATTTTTTTCTCATTAATTCTTCAGAATGTTCGCAATCTCTAATTATAGGTTTCTGATTGAAATTATGAAGATGAGCTTAAATGCGGATGAACATAATTTAATGGCATATATGAGGGAAGCTAGCAGTGGAAATTGACAGAAATTGGGTTTTAAAATTGGACTTTGAAGTTCTAAGTTGTGGATTCTGGACTTTCAGATATTTAGATTTTGGACTTGCTGATTATAGTGGTTTCTAATTTAGACAATTTAGAGACTTCTTATTGGTAGTTTGTAAATTAAACGATTTAGATTCATAGGTTTCATAGTTTTTAATTTGTTGGTAGTTGTTAAACTTGTTAGAAGTTAGATTTGCTCGTTAATGTCCATACCTAAAAATGACGTCTTAAATTTTATAAAATGCCCAATGACAAAACTTATGCTTCGACCTATGTACGTGGAGGCCCAGTGGATTAATCCTTAATTCAAGTCTAAATAGGAGATAAACAAATCGTAAAAAGAAGCCTGGCCCATAGCACAAAATTAACCTAGAGCTAGAGTGGAACCTAGCCTGAACCGATCGAGAACCGTGCCGGGTACTTGGCAATCGGTAGGAACTCAACCCAATTTTCTACAAGGATACTATTAGGATCCCTTCTATTATGCATCCAAAACGCCTCTTAGTTAGTAGAGTTTTATCATGGTAGGTGAGTCTATGTAGATTAAGCCTATGAAGAATTGAATTAGATCTTCTTTTTCTAATGAGCTCTTATAACCCATTTAAACACTATAAGAGGGGGGTAATCCCCGAGGGTTAAAGACATTGAAAATTAAAAAACACGCCAAAAAATTGGAAAGAAAGAGACCATAAAATATTGAGAGAAATGATGCATGGTGAATTCCATTTGTCGAAATAAAGGCATGAAATGCTTGTATATGAGCCAATGGATGTTGAAGACCAATCTCTTTAAAGAACAACCAAGAGAGAGAGAGAATTCCCAAATAAAGAAAGCCTCTAATGGAGTAGATTCAAAGCTTGTAATAGATAGCAAGTAGATAAATGAACCCACCATCTAACCCTCTAAAGCCTCAGCATCAAAGATTAGATTAAAGGGAAGACTCAAATCACCACCCTCCTAAAAGAGATAAAGAATTTGAGATTTTGAGAAAAACCAAGCTTCAACCTCTCGTATCATTCATCAAATCTGACTTTTCATGGAGGTACTTAGGTCTATAAATACTCAATGAGAGCTGAAATTAGCTGTACATTAGTGTGGGCAAGTGGAACAATAGGACACTTATAAAATATCTTAGGAAAATAAATCAAGATGCTTAAGATAATTACATTCACTATGAGCTGTATCTTCCAAGATTCATCGTTCATCTTCAAGAGAGCCTTGAGTAGGCTTTGCTCCTCTAATGGAGGTGCTGCCACTTGTCGCCTCATCCCTTATGTGCAAAGAATCATCACATGCTGATTAATCTCCAAAACTATAGCCGTAGCCTTCTCAATTAAAGCCATCATTAGAACCTGTATTTTCCACTCCTGGACTGACGTTTCCTCAATATTTAGCCCGTTATTTCCTCAATGATTATAGTTTTAGATTTGTTAGAAAATAGACATTTAGGGCTATCCATCCATGTATAATTTACAAAAATTGGAGCTCATTTTGTGGACTGCCTGTGTGCTAGAAATGAAGCGAAGTATTCTGCCCGGAAATTGAAAATGAGCTAATGAGGTGGATTTGGGAGGATTAAGTGGTTAACTCCTTATTTACAGCTATTATTGGCCGAACCATCTTTCCTATCCCTAATTGGACCTTTTAAGGGCACAAGTCATTATTGATCATGGGGGATCTAGTCCTTGACCTAGTGTCAACATTGGGCCAACTTGGTTTATGGCTCTCTCTAGTGAGAGTAGGCCCAAGCTCGGGGGTTGCTCTGCATCAACCCCTCCCCCTTGAAGAGGATTTGTCCTCAAATCTTCATTATATTCTTCATCGTCTTCAAAGGTAAGGATTGAGATCCCTAGCATTAAAGGTGGTGGATATTTACACATCTTCCGGAAGTTTGATCTTGTGTGCATGCTCTCCCATCTTTTGCACCACCTTGTATGGACCATCTCCTCTAGCCATGAGCTCGTTTTTCCTTCTTAAGGGGAACCTTTTCTTCCTCAAATGTGACCATATAAGATCACATGATTTGAACTCACGGTGTGGGCGATTCTTGTTGGCCTTTTGCTTGTATTACTCATTTACTTTCAATTTGTGCCCTCACCTGCTCATATAGCTTCTTTATTTCTTTAGCTCTTGCTTCGGCTTCAAAACCCCTAGATTCTTAAGGAGTAGGTATAAGATCAATGGGAGTAAGGGGTTTAAGGTCATAGCACACTTCAAAGGGACCATGAGAGGTTGGGTAGGAATGAGCCCTACTATATGCGAATTCGACATAAGCAAGCTTGGCATCTCAATCCCTCAAACTCTTACTCATCATACGCATTACCAAGGTTGCGAAAGTTCTATTTGTCACATCCATTTGTTCATCAGTTTGTGGATGACAAATAGTGGTAAAGAGCAACTTAGTCCCCCCAAGTCTCCATAGGGATCTCTGAAAGTGAGATAGAAATTTAGCATCCTTATCCGATACAGCGGTTCTTAGAATACCATGGAGCCTCACAATTTCTTAAAAGAAGACGTCCGCAATGTAGGTGGCATCATCACTGTTGTAGCATGCAATCAAGTGAGCCATCTTAAAGAATCGATCCACCATTACCATGATAACATCCTTTCCCCGAGGGGTTCTTGAAAGGGCCATAATGAAATCCATACTAATGTCATCCTAAGGCCTTGAGGGGACTAGAAGAGAAGTGTAGAGACCTTAATGGAAATGGGTGTTAGCCATATGGCAAATGTTTTATCTTGAGATCACCTTCTGAACATCCCCACGCATCTTAGGCCAACAAAAATGATCCTTGAGTATCTCAATGGTCTTGTTAATGCCAAAATGACCAGCAAAGGTTGCTCCATGAGCTTCCTTAATAATCAAGTCCCTTAGAGGACCTTTAGGGTGCAGAGCTTGCTTCCTATAAAGAGGAAACCATCTTGTAGAGTGAAAGAGCCAAAGTTAGAAGGATTCTCCACCACTTCCTTGAAGTCTTTATGCTCATGGTATAGAGCTTTGATGGAATGAAACCCAAGAATGTTGGTTTCAAGGACCGAAAGGAGAGCATATCACCTTGATAAGGCATTGGCCACAATGTTCTCTTTCCTACTCTTATGCTTACACGAGAAGGTGAAAGATTGAAGGAACTCAATCCATTTAGCATGTCTTGAGTTCAACTTGTGTTGACCATTGATGTAGGACAATGCCTTATGATCCGAATGTAGCATAAATGGCTTGGGGTTGAGATAATAGCTCTGATGTTCCAAAGCCCTAACAATGGCATAGAATTCCTTGTCATAAGTGGAGTAATTGAGCCTTAAACCATTCAAATTCTCACTAAAGAAAGCTAGAGCACTTAGCTTGAATGAGAACTGTATCAATCCCAATGCCACTAGCATCACATACAACTTCAAATAGAAGATTGAAGTTGGAAAGAGCTATGATAGGAGCCGAACAAAGCCTATCCTTGATGATTTCAAAGGCCCTTCGGGCAGCCTTTGTCAACTCAAAACTTCCTATTTTATACATTTGGTCAAGGGAGCCATAATTGAGCGAAACTCTTTGATGAACTAGCAGTAGAAAGAGGCCAACCCATGAAAGCTTCGCACTTCTGTGATAGAGGTGGGAGTAGGCCAACTCTTAATAGCCTCTGCTTTAGATTCATTAACTTGAATTCCATCACCAAATACAACATAGCCAAGAAAGACAACTTGAGGAGTGAATATTTCACACTTCTCAAGTTTGATATATAACTTTTGTTATCACAATACTTGGAACACTTAAGAAAGATGCTCCACATAAGATGTTTCATCACGACTACACACCAAAATATAATTAAAATACACCACAATAAATTTTCCAATGAATGGCCTCAAAACCTCATTCACGAGCTTTAGGAAACTGCTATGAGCATTAGATAGCCCAAATTGCATCATAAGCCACTCATACAACCCATACGTAGTCTTAAACGCAGTTTTCCATTTATCTCCTTCTTTCATTCTAATTTGGTGATAGCCACACCGAAGGTCAATTTCGGAAAAGATCTCAGACCTATGTAACTCATCATGTATACCATCTAATCAAGGAATAGGGAATCGACACTTAATGGTGATGTTGTTTATAGCCCTAGAATCAGCACACATATGCCAAGTTCCATCCTTCTTAGGTGCCAAAAGGGTAGGAACCAAACATGGACTCAAGCTTTCCCTAATGTGGCCACAATCAAGCAACTCTTGGACTTGTCATTGAAGCTCTTTCAACTCATTAGTATTACATCTATAGGCTTGCTTGTTTGGTAAGGGATTGTCCAGTACGAGATCAATTTGGTGCTCAATTCCTCTCAAATGAGAGAGAGCCCCGAGGGTAAATCATTAGGAATACATCCTCAAAATCATTCAGGAGTGATTGAGCTAAAGGATGTACGGGTTTCACTCCCTCACTTATGTTTGATTCTATGATAAGTAAGGCAAATAAATGGTTGCTCTTACTAATGGCTCTCTCCACCTGTGTTTCACTCATAAATAGGCTTTTCTCACTTTCCTTCCCCGGCTTAGATTTAAGGAGCTTAGGTGGAGGTAGCGGTGTCAAAGTAAGATTGCAACCCATGTACTTGAATGCATAAGTATTAGCATGTCCATCATGAATCACATGATTATTAAATGACCATGGTCTACCAAACAACAAATGACATGCATCCATAGGAAGAACATCACATAGTAACTCACCATAATATGGCCCAATCGAAAATGTAATAATTGCTCATTTAGAAACGGTTACCTTGCTTTTTGGTCTGAGGCATTGGAGAGAATAAGGGGTGGGATGCACCTTGGGGGTAATTGAAGTTTGTCAATGAGTGTTGTGGAAGCTACATTGGTACAACTTCCTCCATCTATGATGTGCTCACACACCTTGCCTCCGATACTGCATTGGGTGTGGAAAATTTGCTACCTTTAGCTTGGCTCACAAGGAGCCTCTTGGACATGGAGTGCCCTCCAAATCACCAAGAGTTCACCTACATCCAGAGTAATCAAAGTTTGATTCTGTACTTCGTCTTCACTAGTAGCTTCTTCAATGGTTTGAATTTCTTCTACACCTCTAATGGAGAGAGTCCTTCCCTTAGGACAATCCGATTGGAAGTGGCCATAACTATAACATTTGAAACACTTTTTACCCTTTAATCTCTTTGGTGGTTCACTAGCAATCCCTTTATCCTTGTCAAGAGTTTTGACCAGTGTAGGGCTAGTGATAGCTTTATTAGGGACGGAGTAATCCTTAGGGGTACTCGGAGGAGAAATAGAGGAAGCAGTTTGAAAGTGTTTCCAACCCTTAAGTTGCTTCTCAACCTTGATAGCTAGGTGACACACATCCTCAAAGGATAAGTAAGGTTGTTGATCCACCTTTTGAGCAATGCTAAGAGATAATCCTTTAATGAACCTAGCAATCTTGAGTTTGGGTTCTTCATCCAAGCCAACTAGCATTCGAAGTTATTCACACTCCTTAATGTACTCTTCTAGCTTTAGATTCTCTTGGTTGAGAGAGGTGATTTTGAGGTAGAGTTCTTGTTTGTAAGAAGGAGGTAGAAATTTCTTGTCCATATGCATTTTGAGCTTAGACCAACTCTTGAATTTAGATTTGACTTCTCTAACCCTACTCTTTTTCAAATGTTCATATCATAATGAAGCATACCCTTCTTCTTAAGAATGGCCAACTTGAAGGCCTTCTCATCATTGTAATATTTAAGTTCAAAGATCCTTTCAAGGGCCTGAACCCAATCAAGGTAGTTCTCTAGGTTAATATTGTCATCAAATTTCGGAGCCTCAATTTTAAGATTCCGAAGATCATTCCTTTGATGTATTAGTCTTCTTGGTGTTCCTTCCTCATCATCAAAGTCTTCATAGGAGGAAGAGTATTCGATGTCAATAGGGTGAGCATCGTCGCCTCACTCGTAAGGGTTTTGTGGAGTGGATTCCATTACTTGTACAACCTCTTGAGTGAGCTTCCTCATTTGCTCTTACAGCTCTACAAGGGTCTGACCTGTCTTATGGGCTTGATCAAGTGGAATGTTCAAGGAGTGGGAAGGATTGCCCTTACTAATCATGGTTGATAGAAATGTTAAAGGAAGAAAAAGAAGGGGAAAAACAGGGGAGGCATGGGTGTGCTGAAGGAGCACGGCATGGTGTAGGAAAATAGTAAAAGGGAGGGGGCACGATCGTGCTCTATGGCATAGGGAGTCGTGCCAAATCTCTGGAACATGATTTAAGAGTGCGAGAAGGGGGCATGGTTATGCCAGGCAGCATTGGGTAGCTGTGCCAAATCTCTGGGTCAAATTTTCAAAGTGCAGGATTTGGGCACAAGCATGCCAAGTGGCGCGAGATGATAGTGCCAAGTTTCTGATTTCGTGTTTGTGGCCTTTTTGTGGAGTTTTAAGGATGTGTTTAGGTTGGGGTTTGTGTTTGGCCTATAATTAGGTTTTCTGTGGACTAGATAAGAGATTTAAAGAGGAAGAACTAATGACGAACTAGTATATAAAGGGGGAAACTTTAAGCAATTCTAACACAAGGATGGTTGGAATAGATACTTATCAAGAGATAGGATCATTGTTCTATAATACCAAATGATGCATGGTGAATTCTATTTGTCTAAATAAAGGTATGAAATGCATATAGATGAGTCCAATTGATGTTGAAGACCAATCTCTCCAAACAAGAACCAGGAAAGAGAGAGAATTTCCAAATAAAGAAAGCCTCTAATGGAGTAGATTAAACACTTATAGATCAATCCATGCTCAAAGCCTTTAAAGCCTTGGTACCAAGATCAGATAGAAAGACTCAAATCAACACCCTCGTAAGAGAGATAAAGAATTTGGAATTTTCAGGAAAACCAAGCCTCAAGCTCTCATATCATCCATCAAATATGATTTTTCATGGAGATAATTGGGTTCACAAATACCTAATGAGAGTGTGAATTTGCTGTACATTAGTAAGGTAAGTGGACCAATAGAAGGCTTGTAAAATATCCTCGGAAAACAAATTAAGATGTTTAAGATAATTACAATCACTATGAGCTATATTTTTCAGAATTCATCCTCCATCTTTTAAAGAGCCTTAAGTAGGCTCTATTCCTCCAATAGAGGTGCTGCCATTTGTCAACTCTTTCCTTGTCTGTGAAGAATCATCTTATGTTGATTAATCTCCAAAATTATAGCCACAACCTCCTCAATTAAGCCCATAATCAAAACCGTGTATTTTCCGGTCTTGGACCAACCTTCGCTTGGTATTTAGCTCATAACTTTCTCAATACTTTGAGTTTAAGTGTGATTCAAGACTTATTAGAAAATTGACATTCAGGGCTTTCCATCTATGTATAATTTGCAGGAATTGGAGCTCATTTGCCTAGTTAAATTTAAGGTAAAAATGAAGTAAAGTATTCTACCTAGAAAGTAAAAATGAGCTAATGACGTGGTTTTGGGATGATTAAGCGGTTAACTCCTTATTTGGGGCTACTAAAGGTCCAACCATATTTCCTATCCCTAACTAGACTTTCTGAAGGCACCGGAGTAAATATTGACCTAGGGGAACCCAATCCTTGACCTAGAGTCAATATTGGGCTAACTTGGTTCATGGTCCTGACTAGTGAGCGCAGGCACAAGCTCGGGGGTTGCTCCGCATCAAGAAACATGTCATATACTAAGAACATTGTGAGACATTGAAGATAAGAAATTGGTCAATTACGAAGGAGCTGTCAATCAACTAGGTTCCAAAACAGATCAGATGAGTAATTCTGGGGGCACAATTTCAATTATCGTTCCTTCTCTCTCTTTACTTTTATTTGTTTGTTTTATTCAGTCTCGAGTTTGAGTAAAGATGTAATCCTTAATCAGTGTAGAGCCTAGCCCACTATAATTATTAAAATCACTTATTTTAATTTCCTTTAGACTAACATTGTACTTTTAATTTTATTATCCGATTTGCTTGATCTATGTTGTGTGTCCGTTGTTTTTAGTGTAATTAGATTTTAATTTCTCGCATGAATTATAGAGGTCGTTAGTGATCATGATCGGTGAGATGATGCATTCCATCATGTCATCGTACCATAACCCCCAATTCTAAATCCTCGGTTCAAGCCTATAGAGTCAATTGTCCCCATTCCATGGATTATTCACAAGGCCTTTTCAAAAACCTCTTTAAAACGAGCCAATTGACCATTTCGGTGTCACTTTCAATTTATGGTTTGTTTTAAAGAGTAGATTTGATTTTGTAAGTTTTCCTAAAACCTCATCGACGACTTTATTAATAAAACCTAGCAGCAAATGCTTTCAACTATTTGTTGCAGTGCAACTCTCTGGGTCAAACCATTAGTTCTGCAGCAATCACATTTGTTTTATTGAAAAGTAAACAAAATGAGCAAAATAAAACCTAGCAGCAAATGCTTTCAACTATTTGTTGGTGAGCGTGCCCGGATTTTTGGGTCGTGCTTCTTACACTTGGTCGTACAACAAACTTGCTAATTGGAGTCTTATTGATCATTTTATTGTTTGTAATTGTGTTCTGATTAAATTAGGTAATTTTGTTTTGATTAAATTTGAAGTTCTAGATGTAACATTTCATAATTTTAGATATGGAGGTTAGACTTTCAATTCTAAAATAGTGCAATTTCATATTTGAAAGTTCTAACTTTTACAAGTTAAAGTTCGCAATTTTATAATAAAATTCCAAAATTCACATGTAAGTTTGCATTTTAAGCTTATATTTTCTTTAAGTTTAAAAACTTCATTTTGATGGAAATTTTTGACGGAAAAAATAGGATCTGTTACAAATTGTGACTGGGCCATCACTGCTCCCATTAGTGCATTCATGGACCATGACAATCCCAAAAATCAACCACATTGTGACAAACACTGTTTTCATCAAAAAGCATACTGACAAAATATTAGTCCGTTAAAATTTCCATCACTATTATGTTGACTACTTGACAGTACATCACTATAGTCCGTCAATCCAGTTTTGATCAATTGTTAGATGGCAAGAATCTTTCTGTCAGTACTAGTGACAAGTCCAGTCAAAAAGTGATTTTCGACGGATATTTTTTTGGCGGTCAGATATTCCATTGAAATCTGCTCACAAGTATTAAATTATGTCAAAATATGCCCAAATTTTCATTAAGAATTCCCTCACTTTCTCCCTGTTTTCTCCTAGTGTGAAAATGATGAGTGCTTAAATCTAAATGCCTCTCAACTTTTTGTTAGTGGTAGAAAATACCCCTATGTAATAGAATTAAAGAAAATACCCTTTGACCATGTCACGCTTCATTTTTTCTAATGTAATATTTGCTTATGTGGCTTGTGAAAAAATGGCATGGCTTTTATCTTTTTTTCTCCCCTTTATCTACTTGGAAATTGCACAGCTTGGTTTAATTACATGTCATGCTACATAAAATGGTATTCTTAGATTGATAAACGTCATATGCAAGGAAATTGAATAATTCATCTGATAAACAGTATGTGCAAAGAAATTAAATAATTCATCCCTACCTGATTATCTAACGTAATGACATATCAAAATTAATGTACACCTTATTACCTAAGTTTATCACTCAAATTACACTTACAATAATATTGGTGTTTTTGATTTAAACCCAACCCAAT
>NCQV01020529.1:0-12659 GCA_002740545.1 Lophocereus schottii | reverse complement strand
ACGACCCAAAGCCCGAACGACGTCCAAGTCATCGCGTGGTCAAGGTCAAAGTCAAAGTCGAAGTAAAGGTTAAGGTCAACGTTAAAGGTCCAGACCTCTGTTGGCTTACAAGTCAAACGTCAAAATCGACTCTCAAGTCAACGTCTGGTCAAAGTTCGAGGCAACTTCTCAGTACAAGGTCGGGAGACTCTCAAGTCAAAGTCAAATTCAAACAACTAAAAGTCAAAGTAATCTAGGGTAAAGCCTGATTGAAAAGCCCAAAACCTAGGTTAAAGTCCAAAACTCAAGTCAAGGCTTGTCTTGACTTTCAAGGAGGAGGCTTTCCTATAAATAGGGCCCTACCCCTCTTTATTCAAAGGTTGGAAAATTCATCCTTGAAAGAGAAAGAATTAGAAGATTGTATTAATAGAGATTGTACCCAATTTAAATCAATTGAATTTATAAATATTCAATCGTTGTAATTTGTGATTACAAATTTGGCACGCCGGGTGGGACGTCTCTACCGCTCATCTCTTTCTCTTAAAAATCAAGACTTTCAAGTCACACGCACATCATCTTCGATGGAGATATGGCTACAAAGAATGTTGCCGCGCAACCTTCGAATAAGAAGAACATGGGATCTTTCTCTCTTAGATCCTGTGAAGTGAGCGTCACTTCTAGCAAGCGCGCTCATACAATGAAGACCAGAAGTATGGCAAAAGCTGCTCCGTCGACCGCTGCTATAGAGACTGTGTCGCGCACATTCAAATTCCAAGACTCAAAAATGCAACACAAGACGTCATCTTGGATGGATGAAATTCAAAAACTTAGCCTTCAATCTCCAGTCTGTGAGATTAAAGACTACTGTAGTAGTGACTCCTCTGCGCCCTTGCCAAAGGGAGCACGTACGTCAGAAATTGAAGCTGAATCTTCTGACACTGTTATCATGCCAGTCATGATGATAGGAGCTACTAACCATGAGGAGCGGCTGGCAAGTATGATGGCAACCTTGGATAGACTCTCTAAAGAGAGTGCAGAGAAGGACGTCCAAATCAAGCGCCAGAATGACCAAATTGCTGAATTGATAAAGAGGCTGGAAAAAAGTTCTCTGAAGCTTCAAACAAGGGTTCGGGTGCTGAAGACTCTGACAAAAAGTCACATCACGGTGAGGAATCTGACAATGACTGCAAAGCTAAGAAGGACTGTTCCTTAGGCTCAATGTCGGTTGAGCAAATTCAGAGTTTGATAGCGAACGCAGTCAAGGCTCAGCTAAGAGGAGGGTCTCACAAGAACCACTTGTACACAAAGCCCTATACAAAGAGGATTGACACGCTGTGGATGCCCCATGGCTATAAGCCTCCCAAGTTCAACCAGTTCGATAGCAAGGGCAACCCCAAAAAGCATGTCGCACACTTCATTGAGACGTGCAGCAAGGCTGGCACAGAGGAAGACCGACTCGTGAAGCAGTTTGTTCGTACTCTAAAAGGGATTGCGTTCGACTGGTACATAGATTTAGAGCCAGAGTCCATTCATAGCTGGCAAAAAATGGAGTAGGAATTTCTAAATCGGTTCTACAGCACTCAGCGCGTTGTTAGCATGACAGAGCTAACAAACACCAAACAATAGAAGGACGAGACGGTGCTTGATTATATCAGTCGCTGGAGATCCCTTAGTCTCAAGTGCAAATGCCGTCTGACAGAGGCTTCAGTTATTGAAATATGTACGCAGGGCATGGAGTGGGATTTACTGTATGTCTTGTAAATGAGTAAGCCAATGACTTTCTAGGAACTAGCGACGAAAGCTTATGATATGGAGATTACAATTGCAAGTCGTCGTGGCAAGTCTTCTTCTTTACCTGACTCTAGAAAGGACAAAGGCGAATTCAAAAAAAATCTGAAGTCCTCAAAGCCCTCAAACAAAGAGTCCATGGCTACTTCAACTGGGGAACCGGTTCGAATATCTGGAAAGCCCAAGTATGAAAACAAGAAAAGTGAATTCTCTAAGGATGCTGGGAAGAAGCCTCCGACATTGAAGGAATTGTAGGAGAAGAAATAACCCTTTTCTGACTCAAACTTGTCAGGAATGCTCGACGATCTCCTTCAAAATGGAGTTATCGAGCTTCCAAATCCAAAACGCCCTTAAGAAGCCGGAAGAGTTACCGACCCTAAATCTGTCGGTATCATAGGGTGGTTGGTCACCTTCTTGAGAAGTGCACAACGCTCAAGGAGCGCATTATGCAACTTGCCAGGGATGGGAAGATAATATTAGATTTGGATGACACTGCTGAGATAAATTATATCTCCACTCAGTTGGAGTGTTCTTCATCGCCCTGGAAGCCCAAGCATACTCAACCTCAAGGTAGAGTACATTCTAAATTAATTTCCTCCCTGGGAGGGAAATTAGTTGCAATTCAATTTGGAAGTTTGGAGCCTGTGGTGGTTCCAATTGAATTCAAAGGACCCTTGACTGAGACTGATCCTTTTATGGATGTCTCTGATAAGGCTGATGTAGATGAAGACGGATAGACTTTTATCACTCGTCGGAGACCAAGTAAGCAAAGTCAAGCGCAATCGCCACCTCTCTGCCATAAGAACAGACAAGGAAGAGAAAAGAGCTCTCGCCACCCAGGAGAAAAGGAGCAGTTTAAGAGCGTCAAAGGGCATGAAATCCTTGAACAAGAGCCACTTGTTTCTGTCACATTCGAAGAGTTTTTCCCAATAGTCTTCTTTGAGAAAGGTACAGTCAACATGACTTCATGTTCTGAACTCGAAGAAGAGAAAGATGAAGGATGTGACGGACAAGAGGAGTCTCTTCAAGTAACTGATAAGATCTTAACTGTATTGGAAGCTTTGCCGCCTCGCATGGGTTGGGGGCAAATCTTTTGTTTGCCTGACGAGACGCGCCAACATGTTGTTGCTGCCTTACAACACCCAGAACTGTATGCTGATAAAATCAAAGATGTTGATGCATCAACAAAAGGCCTTGTTCAGTGTGTCTCTTGCAATACTGCAGTCACTTTCACTGACGATGATTTGCTATTGGGATCCAAACCCGATAATCGTCCTTTGTTTGTGACTGGTTATATTAGGGAGCAAAAAGTCAGGCGTATTCTCGTAGATGGAGGGTCAGCCGTCAACATCATGCCCAAGTCTACAATGAATGACTTAGGCATCACAGTCCAAGAATTGTCTAAGAGCCGAACGATGATTCAAGGCTTTAACCTTGAAGGCCAGCGTGCAATCGACATGATTCACATTTAACTAATAATTGGAGATTTGACAACATCTTCCATCTTCTATGTAATCGATGCCAAGACTTCCTACAAGTTATTACTTGGGCGACCATGGCTTCATGAGCATGGGATAATGGCCTCCACTTTACACCAATGCCTAAAGTATTACCCTGATGGAGAGAAGAAAATAAATGGGGATGTCAAGCCATTCACTAAGGCTGAATCTCATGTTGAAGATGCAAGGTTCTTTGAAGAAGGTGCTACACCTAAAGAAACCATGCCGTCAACTATTTCTTCCACAGGCAAAGGTGTCGCAAAGAAGGCCCCTCGAACAACTAAAGATGATGCTCCTACGCAGCAACCTGAGAAGGAAGCTAGCGAGCAAGGTAGCACTACTCCTCGTGTTGACCAGGTCACTAAACAAGATGCCGTTTCAACGAGATTAATACCGCCAATTTTGAGGTACATACCTAGGTCCCGTCGAAAGGAGGGCGAATCACCCTTTGGCGAGTCTACGGGCCGTAGTAATGAGTCCAAAGCTACTAAGGGTGACACAGATAGCATAACTTCTCTAAAAAGGAGTGTAACAATTTCAACCCTTAAGATGTGGCAGGCTAAGGTGAGTCAACCCCCATTCCGGGGTTTGTCGTCTCTTCTAAAGACAACGATGATTTACCAAGCGTGCGGACTAAAGAAGGATTTGATCCCAACACCTATAAACTTATGGAAAAGGCTGGCTATGACTTTCAAAACCCAGCTACCTTAGGAAAGGTAGTCGAGGTCAAGCCTCATGGACTTAATGAAACCCAGAAAAAGATCCAATTGCAGGGAGGCTCAGTAGGTGTCTCAAAAGTTAGACTGGGTTTCACGCCACCGCTGCCTGTCAGAATTTCGGGGCGATGAAAGGACAAGAAGGTGACAACTCAACACATCTCAGCTGAAGAGGTGAATGAGAGTGAAGAGGAAAGTGCTTCACCTAAACTAAAACCATATGTGTTTGATACGCTGCAATCGCCCGCTCCGAGAAAATGTCCGTCGGTGTTCACCTGAATAGGGAAAGGGAAAGGCCACAAAGTTTCTGTTTTTAACAGAATCAAAGACGTTCCCTAACCAAGGCGTTCACTATTTGCCAGGATAAAAACTGGTGAAGATTCTTCAAGCTCACAGCTTCAGCAGGAGAAAAGTTCTGTGTTTAGCTGCTTGGGAGTGATAAATGAAGTTCAAAGCTCTATTCCTTCTGGTATGAATCATTTCTCCAGCTTGGATGTGAAGATAGATGGTTTATTAAGAGTAAAGAGGCATACTATGATTTTCACGGGTCAACAAAACAACTCTAACTCTAGCAAAGAGGCGAAGGAAGAAGAAGTTGTTCCTTCCAATCATATCACAACCCATGAATGTGATGATTCAGACTCCGAGATAGAGCTGGCCGAAACTTCTGAGACCTTCGAAGAGAGGGGGCAAGCTACGGTAGATGAGTTAAAAGAGTTGAATCTCGGAACCAATGAAGAACCTCGTCCTATTTGCGTAAGCTCATCTCTTACACCCGAAGAGGAAAAACAGTACTTGGAACTCCTGTCCGAGTACAAGGATGTATTTGCCTAGAGCTATAAAGAAATGCCCGGGTTGGATCCAAAGATCGCAGTTCATCGCCTATCCGTCAAAAAGGGTATTTCGCCTAAGAAGCAACCCAAGCGACGTTTTCGCTCAGAGTTGGTACCGGAAATTGAAAAAAAGAGGGAAACAACCTCATAGAGGCAGGATTCATTCGCGAGGTCAAATACCCAACATGGATAGCAGACATCGTGCCTGTCAGGAAGAAAAATGGGCAACTTCATATTTGTACTGACTTTAGGGATCTTAACGACGCTTGTCCAAAAGATGATTTCCCGTTGTCTGTCACAGAACTCATGATCGACTCCACTACAGGCCATGAAGCATTGTCATTCATAGATTGTACCGCAGGATACAATCAGATTCTGATGGCGCTAGAAGGTCAAGAGGCCACAACTTTCCGCACACCTAAAGGCATTTTTTGCTATAAGGTGATGCCCTTTGGACTTAAGAATGCAGGAGCAACTTACCAAAGGGCAATACAAGCAATTTTCGACGATATGCTTCACAAAAAAGTTGAGTATTACGTCGATGATTTGGTGGTCAAGTCCAAGAAGAGGGCAGACCACTTGCAAGATCTTTGTCTAATCTTTGAGCAGTTAAGGAAGTGCCAATTGAAGATGAACCCACTCAAGTGCGCGTTCGGTGTCACCTCCGGCAAATTCCTGGGCTTCGTCGTTCACCATCGGGGAATTGAGATCGACCAATCGAAAATCAAGGCAATTCAAGAAATGCCTCAGGCAAAGAATCTTAGAGAACTTCTTGGACTCCAGGGTCGCTGGGCATATATCCGAAGATTCATCCCAAATCTTGCAGGACGTTGCCATCTCTTTGGCCACCTTATGAAAAAGGGAGCACCGTTTGAATGGGACGACTCAAGTCGAACGGCTTTCAAGAAAAAAAGGGAATATTTGTCCCATCCTCCGGTATTGGGGCACCCATCCCTGGTAAACCTCTTCGACTAGACATTGCAGCTCAGGAACAATCCTTAGGGGTATTATGTGCGCAGGAAAATGAGGAAGGAAAAGAAGTCGCCCTGTAATACTTAAGTCGTACGTTAGTTGGCGCTAAATTGAAGTACTCTCGCATTGAAAAGATGTGCTTGTCGCTAATCTTTGCCATCCAGAAACTCAAGCATTACATGCAGGCTTATACAGTACAAGTGATCTGCAAAGCTGATCCCATCAAGTACGTCTTGTCTAGGCCAATTTTAAATGGGCGACTAGCAAAATGAGCGGTCATCTTAAAACAGTACGACCTTGTCTATATACCCCAAAAAGCGGTTAAGGGGCAAACGTTGGTAGATTTCTTAGCAGATCATCCCATTCCCGATGACTGGGAGCTAAATGATGATTTGCCAGGAGAAGACGTGTTCTACATCGATATCCTCCCTCCTGAGAAATGTATTTCGATGGTGCGGCTAGGCCTAATGGCGCTGGTGCAGGAGCGGTCTTCGTTTCCCCTTAAAAGCACATTCTCTCGTATTCATTTGTGCTTACTCAGTTATGCTCTAACAATGTGGCGGAATACTAAATGCTTAGCTTGGGTCTTGAAATGGCCATTGAGATGGGGATCATCGACCTCAACGTATATGGTGACTCGCAGTTGGTCATCAATCAACTACTTGATCAATACGAGGTTAAGAAAGAGGACAAGATCACAGGCAGGCATTACCCCAGCTAGATAGGTTGAAAATGGTCAAGTTAGAGCATGTACCAAGGAGTGCCAACAAGATGGCTAACGCACTAGCAAGCCTCACAGCCACGTTGGCATTGGGAGCAGAAGAAGGAATGACAATTCCAGTATGTGGCTGTTGAGTGGCTGTTGAGTTGTTCCGCCTGATGCTAAAGACTCAGAGGAAGATGTCAACATGATCTGTGTTCTTGAAATAGATACAGAAGACTGGCGCCAACCTATAATTGAGTACTTAGAGCACAGAAAACTTCCTAATGATCCAAGGCATAAGACAGAAATACAGCGGAGAGCCCTGAGCTTCCTTTACTCTATCGACACTCTTTTCTTGGCCTTTGGTTACGGTGTTTGAACCTGGAAGAGGCAAAGCAAACGATGGCGGAAGCTCATTCAGGCGTGTGTGGAGCACATCAATCAGGGCTTAGGCTACATGATCGCATTAAAAGGATGGGTTACTACTGGCCCACTATGGTGCAAGATTGCATGGATTATGCAAAGAAGTGTGATGCTTGCCAGTTCCATGCTAATTTCATACATCAGCCCCCAGAACCTCTTCACCCAACGGTTGCATCCTGGCCATTTGAAGCATGGGGCCTTGATGTCGTCGGACCAATCACGCCTAAATTGTCAGCTGGTCACTCTTACATTTTAGCTGCCACTGATTACTTCTCTAAATGGGCGGAAGCAATTCCACTAAGGAAGGTTACAAAAGAAAATGTGGTCTACTTCATGAGGACGCACATTATTTATCGATATGGTGTGTTGAGGTACTTTATCACTGATAATGGTAAGCCCTTCATCAATAGTCTGTTGACCAGCCTATGTGAGAAGTTTAAATTCGCACAATATAAGTCTTCCATGTACCATGCCCCTGCAAACGGCCTGGCAGAAGCTTCAATAAAACACTTTACAACTTACTCAAAAAAGTTGTCGCAAAGTCCAAAAGAGATTGGCATGACAGACTAGGGGAGGCTCTTTGGGCTTACCGAACCACATACAAGACGCCGACACAGTCGACTCCCTTTGCTCTGGTGTATGGAGTTGAAGTTGTACTACCATTGGAGCTCCAAATCCCATCGCTGCGCATCGCCATACAAGAAGGTTTAACAGAAGACGAAAATCACACGCTTCACTTAGCAGAGCTAGAGGCCCTTGATGAGAAGATACTTCAAACACAACAGAAGCTAGAATGCTACCAAGCTCGCTTAGCAAGAGCGTTCAACAAAAAGGTTTGGCCGCGCTCGTTTCTAGTTGGGGATCAAGTGCTTGCGCTGAAAAGGCCAATCATTATGACCCACAAGTAGGAAGCAAATTCGATCCGAAATGGGAAGGACCTTATGTTGTCCGCGATGTGTACTCAAATGGTGCCTATAAGATAGTAGATGGACAAGGGATTTGGGTAGGACCCATAAATGGCAAGTTCTTAAAGCATTATTACCCTTAATATAGGATATTGTAAAGCTCCTAAGTAAGAGCCTAAACTGCTCAGTCTTTAAAGTTAAATTTTGTCGTAATACTCTTGGCCCACAAGAGTATAAACTGTGAACGACAAAAAGAAATTCAACGCCAAAAAAGAAAAACTCAAACAAAAAAAATTCGTTGTACACTCCTAGCCCGTAAGAGTATAAACTGTGTACGACAAAACAAATATAAACAAAAATTATTTTGTTGAACTATGTAATGACTTGATCTTATTGGGAATTCCAAAGTTTTCATAAGTACGTAGGCAGCTTGAAAAATCAAATATCAAGTTCAGTCAAACATAATAAAAGATAAAGCATGCTAGCAATCAAATTTCATATAAAGGAGGACACAAAGTCTATTACAAATATTTGTTGCCAAAAAAAAAAAGATAAGTTGAGCAGAACATTAATCGATGTCCATCCAAGTGTCAGGATTAAGCGAAGGCTGCAGTGCTAGCATGTTCTGCTCATACCTCTCTAACTGCTTGGCATCTTTAGAAGAAAAAGTAGGTACCATCTCAAGGTCGGCAAGAGCTTTGGATTTTACATTAATTTCTTGCTCAGTTGCCTCTAATAAGGAAGATCGGACCTGGACATCACCCTTAAGCTGGCGCTCTTATTCCCAGGCAAGGCAGAGCGCATCCTCCAAATCGACAATCCTCTGCTCCACTCCCTTGAGTTTCTCCGTCACAGCACTAAGGTCTGCGCGCGCAGTGGCAAGGTGTGAGCACGTGCTCGGTGCAGAGCGCCTTCTCCTTCACCACATCATCTGGGTGGCGGCATGAAGAAGCTGCTTTCTTTAATGATAAGAAGGCTGACACGACGCTTCCATAATCCTCCACCTTCTTCTTCAAAAGGGTCAGATCTCTGCGAAGTCGCTCAATTCCTTTGTAGATCATTGGGGCACTTTGAAGTTTTCGTTCTACTTCTTCAAATTTTACATTCTTCAAACTAGTCAAATACTCGGACCCCATCACTCGAATGGCGTCAGTGAAAATACTTTGAAAGTCAGGTCCGAGACAAAAGGAAGTAGTGGAGGGGGCTGCGGGACAGGAAAGTTTCCCTTTCAAACCCCCAAGAGTGCCAACATCAGTGTCAGCAGAGCATCACCCCCTAATGGCCACCTCAAGTGAGTTAGGTCCATCAACTGAGTGATGACTCTGAGTAGTTGACGCGGGCAGGGCCTCGGTTTCCCTGGAAGCTGAACTCCCAACTTCATGAGGGGATGTTTGCTTCCTCACAATCTCAATGTCATTGCCAATACACGGGGTCGCCTTGGGGGCAGAAGATTGAGCAGCACGGCTAACATCCTTGAGTAACTGCTCATCGATGATGGGTGTCGCCTCCTGTGCTAGGTCAAACTCCCCAATCTGAATTATAAAAAAAGAAAAGGGTAAGTTTTGAAACATTTCACGCTGGTCAAAACTAAAATAACAAAGCGAAAGGAAATGACAGTAAAAGGTGAGGGAATGATGCATACGTCCTCAAGATTGGCTGGCTCACCTGAACAACTCTGTCATCAAAAAAGTGATCCCCAAGGTTGATTCTGGCTTCCCTGGGGATCACGGTCTCAGGCTTCTTGCGCCCCCCATGTCTGAAGTTCGCCTCAGACTCCGGCTCGCTGTCACTGTCCGGTGCCAAACCTCTCTTTTGCTCAGCAAGGTGAACTCTCGGAGACCTATAGGCGTCATCACCAGACTCTGGGCCCTCAGCATCTAAATCGGCTATGGGATCCTTTCCTTTCTTCCCCTTGACCTTCTTCGATGAGCCAACCTCTGCATCTTTGTCTTGCCTGGATGAGCTTGCTTCCGTACTCTTCTGCAGAATGGAAGCACTAGAACGAAGATCACTAATGGTCACCTTGGGCCACCGAATCTTATAAGTCGAAGAGATATGTTGATTCAAAGCCAAGGAACGACGGGGAAGAAAGCCCTGAGGCGTAGTCCCCAAAAAGAGTAGTCGTTTCCAATATAAAAGGCCATTCTTGTATGACACCTCTTGGGTGCGAGGATCTTCAAGAAGTACTCCAGGGATCCCTTGGCAAAACCCAAATTGCCTCCTGAATCGGTGCAGGCTAAGGGTTTGACATAGAAGGTCGCATCTCGATGGATAGGAAGGAAGCCATCTCGAAGAGAGATCAGGTAATCTGACTTATCCAAATCCAAATCCCCATCGTCGATAAGGGTCTCTGATCGGTTCCTCCCCAGCATTAGACAACCCATGTCGGATACTCAGCCCTCATGTATAAGCTCGCGAACATCTCCGAGGTCGCTACGCGTCATATTTGACCCGGAGTAGCGCACCATCAAAGGGCCTGGAGGAGGAGGTTGCAAGACATGGTGAGTCCTGAAATAATAGGTGAGCCATCCATGGAGATAGTGCCAGGGGAAGAATGACCATGAATGGGAAGGCTTCGTAGCCGTGGTAAGCCCATTAAGGCCGTGGTAAATACTGGCTAGCACGGGGACAGCTAGGCTGAAGATGGTACCAGATGCCATCAGGCTGGTAGCCTCAAAAGTGCCCGGGCGAATGAATTTCTCCCCGGTCTCTGGAAGTGCAAAAACGCACAGCCAACATGATAGGTACGTCGCCAGATAGGTGCTATCCCTCATCTCTGTGGGAATCCGCAGGCTTTTGAAGACTTCGAACTCCTCACGACTCTAGCAAGGATCTTGAGGTTGAATCCGACCACTCGGATTTTGCGTCCTTGTGGGAGTCGAGCTACGTGGGCGACAATGCATTGGTGCGTTGTGAATGAGCTTCTTCTTGCACCAGAAATCAATCCATGCCTTTGCACTGTTGCCTTTCTCATAGATAGGCATTTTTTCCAAATGCCTAAAAGCGGCAAATAGAAACTTGCAAGAAGATGGTATGGTCCTCAGATTTTACTTGTCTCGGTGCTCAAAGGCTTGGAGGTAGGGAATGGTCTCATCGTAGACTTTGCCATTAATTGGGAGTCCACCGAGCTTGTGCAAATCCCATAATGAGATAGACATTTTTGCCAGATATCGTGTGAAGAGTATTGATGGTAGGACACCAACTCTCACAAAAGGCGCGCATGACATGTATATCGCGACTGTAAGAGTACAGCGAGGCATACACCGCCTCGTATAAAGCGCACCTTCGCAAGCGTGCTTCAAAATGGGAAAGCACATGCTCAGTCCATTCCAGAACAAAGGAATGTAGCTGAAGTCTCCATAGAGGATCATGTTCGGGCCCCATCTGGACTGCCAGATATGATGCGACGCCCGAGCACAGGAATTTAGTAAGAAGGCTGGATTTATCATGATATGTGCTTTGTAAAAAGTACCCGACAGAACCATCTTCCGCACCCTTTTCCACCCGGATGTAAAACTTGGAAGGAAAGGATGATAGCTCTACAACAGGCGTCTGATTGACTCTCGGCCTTCTCAAAGAACGGTAGATTTGGACGCAGCTGCCTGACCGAGGATTGTTGTTTTCCTTGTCCACGACAGAAAGAAGTGGCTCGCCGTCGCGCTGAAACTCCTTAAGATATACCATTATGAATCACTTGAGAACAAAATCAAACATAAAGTTAATTCTTTTTCGGGAAAGAAATTAGTAAGCAAGGTGGTGTCTAAACAAAATAGATGTTAAAGGAGGGTGAAGCGAGGAACAAAATCAATCAAAATGTTCGTTGATTGCCGCGCTAGTTGTTCTTCACTGCCCACACCACTTCCGTGCGTATCAGTTCCGTTCAAGACCCATAAGCTAAGCAGCGAACTGTACCGCAAGTGTGGCTCTTCAAGTCTTCACACTACTTCCGCGCGTATCAGTTCAGTTCAAGGCTCAGAAGCCTAGCAACGAACTGAATCGCAAGTGTGGCTCTTCAAGCCTTCATACCACTTTCGTGCGTATTAGTTCCGTTCAAGGTCTTTGGCCAAGCAGCGAACCGTGTTGCGAGTGGTTCTTTACATGGCTTCTCAACCTGCACAAGCAATAGTGCCAAAAAAAAAAAGAGTAGGAAAAAAAAAAAAGAAAAGGGGTCTCAGCATTTTTTTTTAAAAAAATGCGATCTACCAGCAAGTGAGCATAAGTGACAAAAAAAAGGTCATCTTTCAGCAAGTGAGCATAATGTTGCAGTATGCGAAAAATGCGATATTAAATGAACGTGATGTTATAACACCTTAGACAGACGTGAGAGGACTCATCAGTCTAATAAAAGGGCTTCCTATGGATTCATTTCAGCCAGAGTCATGAGATTTATTGCTCATCGTTAAAAAAAAAATGGCAAGCTCTTCAAGGCATAACATTGTAAATGCCAAAAATAGGCCAAGTTGGAAAGTTGCAAACTACCTGTAGTTCAATGAGCATAAAAAAAACTTCCTCATTTTTACACATAATTTGGCCACAAATTCTTAATTCTGAAGATTGGTACTTTGATTATTCAAGTCATTCAATCCCCCAAAAAAAAAGAAAAGTAGAACTTGGCTTTCACATTCAAGGGCAGTGACTCGAGGTTAATAACAACAACAATTTGGCAAAGCATAGGAGAAGCGAAGACAAGGATGTACAAACAGCAACAAACGCACCAGTATGTAAGCAAATGAGCTAGACAACACCTTGCTGAAGTTTGGCAACAATGGCTCGATTTCACACAGAGGATTCGAACAGAGAGAAAAAGGGGCAAGGTTTAGTCTTTCTCACTCTCTCTCTTC
>NCQV01020471.1:0-10592 GCA_002740545.1 Lophocereus schottii | reverse complement strand
CTCAACAGCAGCAGCATCAGGGGTTCCAACTCAGTCCAGCCAAGCTCTTTAACTTAGAATTTATGTATTTTAGATGCTTTGTAATAACCTTCTTGTTTAAGCTACTTATGTTGGTGGTTGTATTGTATTTGACCAGTTTAGATTTTATGTATTTCAGATGCTTTGTCTTCAGCTTCTTCTTTACAAGCTGCCATGTTGTATTGTATCAGGGATGACTATTTTAGATGTTGTATAAGCAGTTTCAGTTGGATGACCAGAATATATTTGTGTAATTGTCATTGTTGATAAGAACTTCTATGTAAACGCAGTTTCTGTTCAAGATTGGATTCAGACTTGCAATTGTAGCTTCTTCTACTTGCATCAAAACATGCTTAGTTTCAAGTACAATGTGCTTCTTCCCAATCAACTCCAAAACCATGACAATCAACCTTACAGGCTTACATAACAACCACATATTATAACATTAAAACAAGTGCAACCAATAAAATAACACCAATCTCTAACATACCAAGAGTACTTTGCCCTTTCTCTACTATTTTCAACATCATCTTCAACTCCCTTAGCTCATGCTTTACTATCTCAATTTCACTTAGCAATCTTCTCTCCAGATTTGGATTAGCTTCATGCACGCATCCTAAAAACTTCTCACATCTCAAATACTTGGCATACATTCTGCCTGGCTTTTGGCTTGACTGTGATACCTTTCTTATTCCTTCAATATTGCACCTTGGGCACATGATAGTTGCTTCTTGATGGTCACCTCTCCTTGATGAACTTGATGCTTGCATTATCATCTTCAGATCTAAGTTCCTTCATCAAAACAGAGTGATTTCATGCCCAACTAGGGTTACTCAGCACTAAGCCCACCTTTGAAGGTCAGACCATAACCCAATGCTCCCATTGTAAGAGAGACCAACAAAAAAAACAAAAAAATAATTATACACTTACCTTTTCTCCCTGCTTCAATGCCGTCCTTCGGCTGTGGAGAAGAACAGAGAGCTGTGCAAGAGAGATGGGAACTAGGGGAGGAGAGAGAATGTAGGCTCAAGGACGGGGGGAGATTGGAGGTTTCAATGAGAGGAGAGATAAAGGTTGCCGTTATACCTTCAGTCTTTGCAATTGGAACACTAGGTTCACTTTGCAATTCCCGCCAAATAGTCATTGGCACTTGCAATTCCCTTAATAATTACCTAACATGTGCACTTTAGAATACATTCTAAAAACTTGGTCCCCTAAAAATTATTTCCAACGAAAGTGGGGTACCTCAGAGTCATTTTTTGCCATAAAGCCATGTTTATTGTTCCAAATTACTCTGAAGCCATTCCCTCACTAACTACAACAAAGATGTGGTATCTGCATCAGGACTAAAACCTCTGCCAGTCACGACATCAATAAGCTGTGAAGCTTGAGTGACTTCATTGTTGCAAAGAAATCCTCTAATAACAGTATTGTATGTAACCTCATTTGGACAAAATCCATGCTCCTCCATTTTGACCAGTAATTGACGATCTTGAGTAAGTTGCCCTTTCTTACAAAGGCCTTTAATCATTATACTGTACGTTTTACAATCTGGCTGCAGCCCCTTGGACAGCAGCTTGGAGAAGATATTTGCTGCATCTTTTAGTCTTCCTTCTTCACACATCCCATCAATTAGGATGTTGTAGACCACAATATTACCAATTAATCCTTTTTGCCCCAGCTTAGTAAACATAGTTATTGCCTCATTGACCTTCCCATTTTTGCATAGGCCATCTAGCAAAGAAGCACAACTGACAACATCTGGACATAACCCCTCAGCTTCCATCTCATCAAAAAGATGTAGTGCCTGGTGGAGTCTACTATTCTTACACAACCCGTCTATCAGAGTGCTGTATGTAACAATATTTGGAGTCACTCCTGTAGACAACATTTCCTGAAATAGACTGAAACCCTGGCCCACATTTTTAGCCTTGCAGTACCCATTGATCATGGTGTTGAAACTCACTACATTTGGTTGGCAATCCTTTTTGACCATGAGATCCATCAGTTTCGATGCTTCATTCATTTGTCCCCTCAAAAAATAACCATCCAACAAAGAACTATAAGTGATGATGTTTGGGACCACGCCTTTGTCAATCATCAATTTCTGTATAGAGTTTGCTTCCTCAAGCATCCCCTCTTTGCAACACATGTCAATCAAAGTGCTGAAGGTGATAATATTGGGTGCTATGCTGCTTTGGAGCATTTCACTCAGTGTTGTCTGAGCATCAGTCCATCGTCTAAACTACATTGACCTTGAATTAAGGAAGTGTAAGTGATGATGTCAGCTGAAATACCTCTGCTTTTCATCTGGGAGTAAAGGTCAAGGGCCTTATCTAATTCCTTGTCTTCACAAAGACTGTCAATGACTTGTGTTATATATGACAATGTTGGGCTCACAAAGGTCACCAGATTCCATACTCCTAAGCAAAGAGAGAGCAGCATCATTTTTCCCTGTTCTGCACAAGCCCTTTATCAGAGCACCATAGGTGACTAGGTCAGGTTGGAAGCCCTTCATCTTGACAATGAGGGAAATTGAACGAGTAAAATCAGCATTGGAACGGACGGGATTCATACGGGGTCATTTCGTCGAACAGGTGGAGGGCATCCTGAAGATTGGTGAAGTCGTGGCTGTGATGCTTTCGCACCGATGCTGGAGACAATTGGGATCGGAGATCTAATCCATTTGAACGTCTGGGGTGAATACGATGATGGTACCAAGCAATCAGGTAAGAATTTCGACAAGTCGAAGCCACAAATACTGCAGGAAGTTGACGAATGCCTGCAACCACTCCATAAGTCATTGTGGATCCTAAGTGGGAGTGGCTTTCCAGGCTTGTGAGTGTGCATTTCTATCCCATTCTGATTTTGTTGGTAAAACAGGGCTGAACAGAGCAAGAGATCATGGAGTCTTTGATTGGATTGCTTGGAACTTCAACTCTGTTACTCGCACAAGCGCAACTGACAACATTTGGACGTACCCCCTGAGCCCGCATCTCATCAAAAAGATGTAGTGCCTGGTGGAGTCTACTATCCTTGCACAAGTTGTCTATCAGAGTGTTACACGTAACATCATTTGGTGTCACTCCTTTACACGACATTTCCTGAAATAGATTGAAAGCTTGGTCTAGATTTTTAGCCTTACCGTACCCATTGATCATGGTGTTGAAACTCACAACATCTAGCTGGCAATCCTTTCTGACCATGAGATCCTTCAGTTTCGTCGGAGGACATATGCTTTCTGACGGAAATTTAGAGATGATGTCAGCAAAATTACGAAAAAAATATGCTTCATCTACGGAGGACATATGCTTTAAGCATTAAAAAAGGAACAAATATTAGATGTGTACTAGAGTTCTGGAAAGGTAATGATAATTCTAGAAAAACTATAACTATCTACGCATAAAATATAAGCGATGAAAATTATAATAAAACAACAACCAAAACTAAATATGGGCAGATGATTAAGCAGGTGATGCTCGTGATGGTCAGATCAGCCAACTTGATTTGTTAAGCCATCTATCTATTGTACTTATCACTTGCTTTTTTTGGTTTGGATGAAAAATGATGGCCATACACAATGCATGAAAAAATTCTCCTTCTCTATGTCGCTGTCTCCTCTCATGTGCCCTTGCCCACATCAGATATGATCTGTCGTAAACATTTATTAGAAACACCTCAAAAATCACTGGAAAACTTTTCTATTAATTCGGAATTACGACACATCAAACAATAATATCAGCCTCGACATAAAAGTACATCAAGAATATCAAAGATCAATACATCATCATCAAGGTTACCTATAAAACATGACAGTAGAATTTTTTGTAAAAAGCCATGGCTCAGCACTGACTTCTCTGTTTGTTGAATATCAAACTAATGTTTCATATTATTCTGAAGCCATTCCTTCACAGACTTCTCTGTTTGTTCATTTGAAAGTAAGTCAAACAACAAAGATGTGGTATCTGCGTCGGGACTAAAACCTCTGCCCATCGTGACACCAATAAGCTGCAAGGCATAAGTAACTTCACTATTGAAAAGAAGTCCTCTAATAAGAGTATTGTATGTAACCTCATTTGGCAAAATCCGTGCTCCCCCATTTTGGCCAATAATTGACTAGCTTGAGTAAGCTTCCTTTTCTTACAAAGGCCTTTAATCATTATACTGTATGTTTTACAATTTGGCTGCAATCCCTTGGACAGCAGCTTGGAGAAGATATTTGCTGCATCTTTAAATCTTCCTTCTTCACACATTCCATCAATTAGGATGTTATAGACCACAATATCACTGATCAATCCTTTTCGCTCCAGCTCAGCAAATATTGCTACTGCCTCATTGAGCCTCCCCTTCTTGCATAGGCCATCCAACAAAGAAGCACAAGTGACAACATTTGGACCTAACCCTTGAGCTTTTATCTCGCTGAAAAGATGCAATGCCTCACAGAGTCTACTATCCTTACACAAGTTGTCTATCAGAGTGTTATATGTAACAACATCTGGAGTCACTCGTTTAGACGACATTTCCTGAAATAGATTGAAAGCCTGGTCCAGATTTTTAGCCTTACAGTACCCATTGATCATGGTGTTGAAACTTACAACATCTGGATGGCAATCCTTTCTGACTATCAGATCCATCAGTTTTGATGCTTCTTCCATTTGTCCCCTAAGACAGTAACCATCCAACAATGAATTGCAAGTGATGATGTCTAGCATCACACCCTTGTCAATCATCAATTTCAGCATACAGTTTGCTTCTTCAAGTGAAAACATCTGGTTCTATGTTGCGTTGGAGCATTTCACTCAGTGTTGTCTGAGCATCACTCCATCGTCATAAACTACACTGGCCTCGAATTAAGGAAGTGTTGTAAGTGATGATGTGATGAACTATAGGATACATTGTATTTCCTGCATTGTAACTGCTAACACCTTTGTAGTTCTCTTGTCATTATTTCATGACCTTTAGGCTACTCTAGGATACATAATTCTTGTACTAGGTTCATGCATTGCTAAGACCATGTCTTTGTATATATCACTCTGCTGTAACTGTGGAAGTTCAAGGAAAAACAAAAAGGTTTCTTGCCTCAAACTTTCCTTCACTGTTCTAAATATTTGTCATGATGTCAGGTCAAATACGCCTGCTTTTCATCTGGGAGAAAAGGTCCAGGGCCTCATCCAACAGCTTGTCTTTACAGAGACTGTCAATGATTGTGCTATATATGACAATGCCGGGTTCACAAAGGTCGCCAGATTCCATATTCCTAAGCAAAGACAAAGCAGCAGCATTTCTCCCTCTTCTGCATAAGCCCTTTACCAAAGCACCATAGGTGACTAGGTCAGGTTGGAAGCCTTGCTCGAGAATTCTGTCCAACAAGGCGATAGCTTGGTCCACTTGATCACTATTAATGAGGCCATTAATTAAGGTTGAGAAGGTGACATAATTAGGGGGGTAGCCAAGCTTAAGGAGCTTACCCAAAAGGGAAAAGCCATAACCCAGATGGTTGACGTGGCAGTAGCAATTGATTAGTATGGTCAGTGAGCAACCATCGTTGGGGATGCCCAACAACTCAAGTCGCCTGAAAAGAGAGATGGCGATGCCATACTTCTTCATCTTGACAATGGGGGAAATTAAACGATTGAAATCAACAGTGGAAGAGGCGGGATTCATACGGGTCATTTCGTCGAACAGGTGGAGGGCATCCTGAAGATTGGTGAAGTCATGGCTGTGTTGCTTTCGCACCGATGCTGGAGGCAATTGGGTTCCGAGATCTAATCCATTTGAACGTCTGGAGTGAACACGATGATGGTACCAAGCAATCAGGTAAGAATTTTGACAAGTCGAAGGCACAAATACTGCGGGAAGTCGACGAATGCCTGCAACCACTCCATAGCTCACTGTGGATCCTCAGTGGGAGTGGCTTTTCAGCGTTGTGAGTGATGGAGGCTCTCACAATTGGAAAGAATTCAAACTAAACAGATGAAAATACTACTAAAATAAGAAAAACTACAGTAGATAGGGGGGCTAGCATGGTTGACAGTGGACCATCCCAACCTCAGAGTGCCAAATCTACGAAGAAAGGTAATGAAAGAAGATACACTAAACGGTTACTGTTTTGGGGGTGAGAGTATTATTTACATTTTCCATTTCTTAAGAAGTTAATTGTGTGACATCCCATCTATGTTGTTTTGTTCTTTCATTAACAGAAGGCAATACACATAAAATTGTTGCGCTAATTATTATGTGATCAAGTGTTGCAGATCAGTTTGTATGATCTTAAGGTTAGTTTGTTACCAGCATTTCTGCTTAAACAATGAAAAAAAAATGTTAAGCATGCTAAATACGTGAAGAGCTAGAAGTAAGCCTATGTGGGACTCTTGATTAACAACCTTGCCATACTGTTTCTGCTTGACATCCTCACTACTTAAATCTTATACATTTTTGAACTTCCAGAAAGATTTGTTGAGTGACTATTACATAAACAGGTCGACGAAAATGAAGGCCCCTCTATATGCAACAGTAACTTGCTGTGTTCGCTGCTTGTTGATTCTATTATCCTTGTGCAGAATTCGCTCGTGCAGCACAGTCAATACAGAGAAAAAGGTGTTGCCAAAAGAAAATATACCGGCCCTTTTAGCCTTTGGAGATTCAATAGTTGATCCTGGCAATAATAACGAGATTCTATTGACATTGATTAAAGCGAACTTCCCTCCATATGGCAAGGATTTCGAGGATGGAAAGGCAACTGGTCGATTCAGCAATGGTCGTATTCCTACTGACTTCTTAGGTAAGATGGTAGATTGCATCCTTCACGAGGCTAAAAAGATAACAAGAAAAGGAAAAGAAATATTAATGCACACGAACGTTTGCATCCTGCACGTATAAAAGAAACTCATTCATCTTTATGCTATGATACTCAGTTTCGAGACTTCTAACAATTGGTCTTGTTTACTTTGCTGGTTTGTAATGAACATGACTTCGTGTGAAAAGATTGATTAGGGTATAAAATTGTAGATTCCGAGCTTCATTTTTAGATTTGTTGATTAAGTGATCTACTTCGCAAGTCTTTAAGTTTGTGTTATGTCCTGCTTAGTGCAATTTGTATCTGATTTTTCAATGTTTTATGAGTCTTTAGCGGATGCACTAGGTGTGAAAAAGCTCTTGCCAGCATATCTTGATCCAGATTTACAAGAGGAGGAACTTTTAACTGGAGTGAGCTTCGCTTCATCAGCTTGTGGATTTGATCCTTTGACATCTAGAATATTTGTAAGCAGCATCTATTTTCACACATTTAAACCATCCTTGTTATTGAGCATGGTTGTCATGTCATTCTATTTCGCATGCTTCATTTCAAAGTTAACAAAACTTTCATATGTGGTAACCAACTTCGACTTGCTAATCCAACCAAAGGATGTGAATTTGACAAATTCAAAAAATTCATGTCATTTACCTATCTAACTTGATTAATTGTCTTCTTTTGTTTGATTGGTGAACGGAGAATGTTAAATCAATGAAAGACCAGTTAAACATGTTCAAAGAGTACACTGCAAAAGTGAAAGCAATGGTGGGAGAACAACAAACAAACTTCATCCTCGGCAATAGTGTGTATGTGGTGGTTGCCGGCACCGATGACATTGCCAACACCTATTTTTCCACTCCCTTCATAAGAGATGATTACGATGTTGATTCGTACACCAATCTGGTCCGAAACTCAGCTTCATCCTTTATTGAGGTACATCATTCCATTAAAGATAGATTCTTTGTAATAGCTTAGAGCACTTGTACAAGATGAAAAAAGATGGATACTATGGTAACTAATGTTACGTGTATATCAACCTATGTTAGAAATTATATAAATTTGGTGCTCGGAAGATTTTTGTCAGCAATGCACCACCCTTAGGGTGCATACCGTCACAAAGGACCCTAGGAGGGGGGCCAAACAGAGAATGTGCAGAAGATCGCGAAAAAGCAACACAGTTATTCAACAACAAACTTGCAGTTGAACTTGAGGCCATTGGTCACAGACTTCCTGATTCCGAGATAGTCTGCATGGACATCTATAGCATTTTCCTTGATCTCATCGAAAATGGTATAAACTACGGTAAGCCTTCCTTCTCTTGGCAAGAAAGCTTAATTCAAATAGGAGTATGTATAGTACCTAAGGCCCGAGAAATTAGAAGTTGATCATCCTCCGCAAATGTCACTAAAACTAGCCCAAAAAAAAAACAGGGCAACCTGATTTTGACATGAAACACATTGATCCGACACAACATTGAAACAATATGGGATCTTCCCCACCACTATTAGTCATCCTCACATTGTTTAGTATTTCATTGGAAGCTAATGTCTCACCCTTGCGTCCCTACTCTTTGTTGGGTTTTAAGTGTATAGGATGTGAAGATATAAAGAACACGATAAAATAAATAAACTGACACAAGAACTTTTGATAGAAAAATTATATTTCTACTATTTTAGGATAATATATAAAGTCTCTCCTAGTTTACAAGTACTAATTACCAACACCTATAAACATACAATTCCCACACCCCTAATCCGGATGTGTTGTTCCTGAGCAACTAATTACCAGCTGCTCCCTACACTTACCCACTCTCACAAAGCTTCCTCTAGGTATTTACCTCATTGGTATCTTGTATGGTCTTACTTCACTATTTTTTCCATCAGCTTTTCCATCCCATTATGGAGAAAATTAATGACTTTGTTGCCAAAGGTTTTTCCATGCATTAGCATCCAAAGGTCCAAACTCTTAACTTCAAGGATTAACCATTAATGGCCATGATTACCAAATCCATCCACCAGCCTATTGCTGCTTGTTTGAGTACCTTGGTCACAAAATTCTCAAAGCTCCAGCTAACATGTCAGTTATTTTTGACTTCATTTGTTACTACGGTTCTTTTTTCTTTTTTGATTTTTATCAATCCCAACACTATTCTCGATGTTTAATTTAGGGTTTGAAGTTGTGGACACAGGATGTTGTGGATCTGGAGTAATCGAGGTGGCCGTATTTTGCAACCTGTTTTCTGCTACGTGTGAAGATCGAGCCAAGTATTTATTTTGGGATAGCTACCATCCTAGTGAGAAGGCATATAAAATCATTGTGGATCAGATTGTAGAAAAATACATGAAGCATTTCTTCTAGCCAACTCACCTTTGCCTTCTTTTGCATTTTTCCATCTTTGCTATATAGCTTGTAGCCGTTAATCAATCACCAGGACAAGTGGCAGATGGATTCTTGTGTGTCTTCATTGGTGGGATTATGTTGTGGTTGCATTTTTTATTTGTTTAAATACCAGAAGTCCAATTATAAAGTTGGAATTTCATAGAAAAATTAAATTAATCTCTTTGTCGCTCTCTCCCTCTGCCCCTCTGTTGCGGATTTTAGACTTTTAATTTAGTCTAATACTAATCTCTTTAGTTTTCTTTTATTGTTATTATTGATTTTTTCGGCTTTTTAGTTGCAATGTATTCTTAGGGTATAATTTTCTTTAACTTGGCACTAATCATTGATTTCAATTTGATGATACTAGTCTGAACCCGTACTTTGCACGGTGCATGTTAAAATAGACATTTCGTGGACATATAGTATGATAATGATGTATGGACACAAGATAAATAGTTGACACCAACTTATACATATAAGCTAATTCTCTTTGTAATAATATATTCAGCCAAAAAATAATATGGAGAATATATTCAGCCAAAAAATAATATGGAAAATAGTGTTTGACATGTACGTGTCATTATGATTCTCTTTGATGTTGATTTTTAGGTTTTCCTACTAAACCAAAGGTAAATATAGTCTGTATATCAAATCTTGGTTTTAATTCATGTTTCAATGTGCGGAATAGGTTATCTCTAAAGACGGGTGGAAGCTCCCATGATAATATCCCTATGTATTTTATAACGCATATCATACTTAATATTTGGGGGCAAATATGTGCATAATAGTACCCAAACAATTGACAAACCGTATGTGCATAATATTCTCACAAGAAAATTTTAGAGCAATGGAGTAGAAACAGAAATGATATCCGAACATAATGGATATAGTTATATGATAAACTAACCTCAATGAATATGAACATGAAGGGCATGTCTGTAGGGGAAACCTGCAAATGAAAAATGGGCAGGAAAATTAGTTGGCTCAGTCATTGTTTATTTGGAGTAAACTATAGGTTAGGAATTAAAAAACGAACGCGAATAAAAGTAAGACATTAATAAGTGTCTGGTTATGAAATGTTAATTGGGCGCTGTTCGTGTATCCTGATGTTGAAGAGTTTGGGTATATGGTGGATGATTTGATCCAATGTCTCCTATAATGTATGAATTTGGGCTATGGTGGTTTAGTCGACATTATAGATAGAAAATGTAATTATACCAAAAAAAGGGGAAATTCCTAACATACTCACATCTAAAAGTACAAACTATGGCACATGTAATGCATCAGAAATAATAAACAAACAATTTGATTATTAATTTTAGTTACCTTTTTAAATATCAAATCTATATAATACATAATAGTAAAGTTTTAATAACTACCATTTTCTAAATCCTCATTAATT
>NCQV01020380.1:0-10875 GCA_002740545.1 Lophocereus schottii | reverse complement strand
AGCACGTTGGCTTGGAGGATTTCACACATCTTCATGCCTTCTGCTAGGACCTCAGAACACAAGTTTTTGTGGACGTGAACCTATTCCATGATGGGTTTGTCATCCATAATCTGGAACTGTAGTCCCTTGCTGACGACCTATTATCTTTTCCTGGCATCATCTAAACCATATTTTGTCTCAAGTTTGGTCCAAATGACCTTGGCAAATTTAAAGTTCACAAATAAATCAAACAGAGGGTTAGACATATTATTCAATAGGTAACTGCGAGCAAGTTGATTGTCTTTTTTGAATTTCTTCTTTGTGGCTTCATCGAGGGGAATAGGAGGAGTTTTGGGAATAGGAGGAGTTTTAGGAACAGTAGGAGTTACAGGTTCAGAATCTGGGTTGCCATCATCAAGGAGATCAGTAGTGAGCACATAGTCGATCTCAAGTTCCTCAAAGCAGAGAAGCAATTTTTGAGACCAACACTTATAATTGGTTTCATTAAGAGGTTCAATTTTGTAGAGTTCGAGGAGATTTTTTGGAGTAGCAGCCATCTATTAAGCTTTCAGATTGTTAGAAACAAATAGTAATGGCTGCTGGAAGGACAGGGAGATGAACTGTGCTGTGGTATGAACCACTGACCTGAAAGCTTAATTCGCCCGACTTAGGTGGAAATCACTTTGGCGAAGAAGCTCCCCAAGGTTTAACACAGCAGGCTTCACACTCGTACAGTCGAGGGAGAAGCTATGGAGTATAACAACTTTTATGCCCTGGAAGTAGAGAGGAGAATAGAGAATTGGCTTTTCTGTGTATCTTTTAGAGCTGCAGAAGACCGCTTTATATAGTGGTCTGATGAGGCGATAGAGCCATTGGATATCCATAATTTAGAGAAGGAAAAAGTGGGCAGAAAATGAGGAACGTGAGAGAATCACATAACTGAAGCAGTAAGGGGGGAGAGACCATAGTGATTAAGGCAGAGGTGGAGGAAGACCCAGTTTACTAGCCATTGGGATTTCGATAGCTCATACGCAATCATTCCAGTGAGAATTCCTCCAAAAATATAGTGAGAGGTCCAAGCCCACAGCCTGTGCCTCGCCCAGCCCAGATCGGACGGCCGGGAGGCGGCGACGTGCTCGCACATGTGGCAGCCCTAGTTCCCTCAACCCCCCTTAAAACATGGCTTCAAGTTATTCAACAAGTGCAAGAAGAGTGGGATATATGAACTCTTCAAGCCACTCCCAAAACTTCCATATGGGACAACAAAAGAGATAGAGAGAGTAAGTGAACATCGTTTTGGGGTGTCATTACTCCAACAAAATCTACATCACATGTACATTCATTGATAACCACCTGAAAACATGAAACTATTGTGCAACAAAATGAATTTTGTTATTGGGATCAATTCTTTGAGCATGTATTTCCTTTGAAAAAGAGTGATTCTATGACTATGCATGAAACCATACATGTACATGACAATGTACCTCTATCTGCTTCCAGTTCTGGTGTTAGAATCGTAATTAATGAACATAGGACGACTAAGAGACCTAGTGTTGTGACTAGCTTTGGTCCTAATTTCTTCACTATTTTTGTTTGATGAACTAGTATATGCCTTCTTTATGGAAGTTGATCTGAAAACCTATGAAGTGGGTATGAGATTTATAGATATTAGTTTCTGGAAAGAAGTCAGTAAAAGTGAACTATATTCCATAGTATCAAATCAAACTTAAGATTTGGTTGAACTACCTTAAGGTTAGAAACCTATTAGTAGCAAACGGATCTTCAAAAATAAATTAAGACCTGATGGTTCTATGGGAAAATATAAAGCCAGATTGGTGATATGGGGATTTAACCAGAAGATAGGGGGTGACTGCTTCGACACATATTCTCTTGTGACTAAGATAGCCACCATTAGAACTTGAGTCATCTTAGCTACCATCCATGGTCTTGTAGTACATCAGTTGGAAGTGAAAACAACATTCCTTAATGGTGACCTAGAGGAAGAGATTTACATCACTCAACCTCAGGGTTATACAGTTCTAGGGCAAAAAAAAATAAAGTATACAAGCTTAGAAAATCTCTTTACGTCCTTATGTAACCTCCTAAATAGTGGTATGAAAAATTTGATAGCACAGTACTACAGAATGGCTTTGCTGTGAACACCTCTAATTCCTATGTGTATTTTAAGGTAATTGGTTCTGTTTGTATGATAATATGTCCACACACGGATGACAGTTGATATTTGGCACTAATGTGCATGTTGTTAATGACACTAAAAAATTTTTGTGTTCTCATTTTGATATGAAGCACATGGGTGAAGTTGATATAATCTTGGGGATTAAGATGAGAAAGACTAATGATGCTTTTCGTTTGTATCAGTCTCATTATATTGAGAAAGAGATGAAGAAATTTAACTATTTTTATGTGCTTCTCGTGAGAACTCTTTTTGATCGTAGCATACATCTTAGTAAGAACAACGGGCCTAGTGTCTACCAAACTGAGTATGCCCAAATCATAAAAATTATGATGTTCCCTATGAATTGTACTCCACCCGACATTGCATATGCTATTAGACGACTGAGTCTTTATACTCATAACCTAGTAAAGAATATTGGAATGCATTATTTTGATTGCTTAACTACTTGAGAGGTACTATGGACTAGTGTTTGAAATTTAGTAAAGTTCCTACTGTATTAGAAGGATTTTGTGTTGCAGATTAGGTCTTTAATAATGATGAAGTTATGTCTACTAGTGATTATGTATTTACCTTAGGCAGAGGAGCTATCTCATGGAAGTCTACTAAGTAGACCTATCTAGATCGATCCACCATAGAAGTTGAATTTGTTGCTCTTGAGTTGACATGTCAAGAAGCTGAATGGCTGAAAGGTCTACTAGTATATATGCCACTATGGAGGAGGCAGCCTATAGCTATTTCCCTTTACTGTGACTCACAAGTAGCAATCGAAGTTGCACACAACAGTGTGTATACTGAAAAGAAGAGACATATCTGCATCAGGCATAGCATGGTAAAACAATTGCTAAAACATGACATCATGTTCTTGGAATACGTGAGATCTAATAAAAATCTAGCAGATCCACTTACTAACGACTTAACTAGGCGAGTCGTCCTTGACACGTCGAGGGGGATAGGACTCAAGCCCATGAATTGAGACAGTGTGGTGGATACACTCTTGTGGTCAAACGAAGCCATATTTCCCTCAATATGTACTACATTCTCATCCCTATGATGTGCAATAATGGTTATAAGAGGTTGAGCTCCTATACTCTTAATGTATCCATAGCCCACTGGGGTGGTGCTATGCACTTGGTAGATTCACTGCTTGATGCATGAGAGGTTGAGTAGCATTATGCTCTTAATGATTCCATAGCCGGGGTAATGGTGGTCTAGGTTGAGATGGACTTGATGGAATTACCTACATAAGGGTTTGGCCACCTTCTATAAGAGACTAAGAGTTGTCTTTCTAGAGCACTTATGAGACCCAAGGTGTGCATATGGCCCTAAAAGGTGCTAGTTAGTTATTGCAAAATGCACAATGTCATTAAGGGCTGATATGTGTTGTGAGGGTCTATATTAGGGCCTATCAAGTTCAAGATTAATTCACTCGATAGATACAGTTATTGCCCTACTACACTACGTATCAATTCAATCAAAAGATATTGATGCTTAAGTGTTTAATCCTTCTTCGCCTACATATTCTCCTCGCTAGTTCGGATGCCATCGTGCGTAACGGCATTCACTAGCCCCTCGCTTTTCCCATCCCCTTTTGTCCCATGTAGTTTGTTTCGGGAGTTGGAGTGGGCTTTACCTTTACATTTCCTATTTGGGCATGTTAAATAACATTGGGTTTACTTTTTATAGTGGTGTAGAGAAAGAGTCACTACCACACATGCGTGTTTTGGGTTTGGGTTTGGGTCTCATCTGCTAATCTTTTTGGTGAAAATAGTGGCTATTTTTGTCCATTAGCATTCCTGCTTAGCGGTGGTGCACTAATTTTCTTCCATATTTGGCTCTAGTAGAAACTATTTTTAGCATTCAAGTAGCCTTGTTTAGCAATCAGCATGATGCCCTCCTTTTTCCTAGCTCAACATCTATATGTTAGTCATGTGGCTCTCTTGTTTTTCCTGCTAATTTTTCTCCATTCAAGCAACTTTTTACAGATATAAATATAGGCTATCATTAGCTCCAGTAAACACACCAAAACATCTCTCTTCTCTACTCCTCTTCCTCTGTTTGCTCTCATTTTCCTAGGCAACTGATACACTGTGTTTTCCAAGTCTCTGGCCTCGAATGCATGCGTTTAGAGACTCATTGTGTTAACCTCAGGGAGCAATTGACAAATTTGATTGATACCTCAGTCGAGTCGAAATTGCTTTCAAGGCGGTGGTATATCACGACATAGTGTTCTTCCTCTCCTTCTACCATTGATTTAGCCTTAACTTTCTAGCTAACCACGAAGATAGTGGTAGGTCATCAGGACAATAGTTCCTAGAAAATGGCTTGTTTATAATTCCTTCATTCTCATTATCATTTTGATACTCACGTGCTACTTTGATCCTGCATGATTCCTAACTTATTGATTCATTTTTTTAGCATTTTCGATGAGAGATGTTCAGAAGTGACTATGATATGCATCACTTCCTTCTATTGTTTTTTTCATTATAAAATTGTTTGCCTATACAAGCAGACACCAAAAATATTTGTTTCAGAGGCCACTATGAAGTGGGTGACCTAATGTTCGAAGCCAAAGCCATCAACTCTGCTATATGTTGTTAATGTGCCCTATTCTCTCTATGTGCTTTTTTGTGAGTTAAGAGTTATTTTCAAAAATTATCATAGTTTAGTTAGTCTTTTGATCCAACATTGCAGCCTTACTGATATGCATGAGACTGCCACCATTGGCTAGGGACAGAACTTAATGGCTACCTGCTTTATGCAGGTTGGGCTGGAATTTTACCACAGCGAGGGTGACGAGAATGCTATTACAACATAGAGGTAGTGCCCTTTATTCTAGTAGGTGCGGAAGAAAGCAAGCAGTAGGCATGATCATGTCACTTGCCTTTGCATTTCCTCCAACCTAACTGGTTCCTCTTTCAGCTCGTCAAGATGCTAACTCCCCCATGTTAAACTTTTTTAGGATCAATTTGAGGGTCTATTTTCTTTTACTTTTTTAAAAAGCAAAAACCTCATGCGCCAACTTTCTTTTAAAAGCGTAAGAAAAAATTTTCCTCCCTTCCCTAAAATTATCGAATAAAGAGTGCATTAGCTAGGAAGGCAAAACTAGCCGTTTGAAAATAGATAACTAGGGTAATTTTGTAAGATCACCGTTGACCAGCCCAGAAAGTCACATCTAACTCGGTTGTTGAAAACAAGATAATATAAATTGAGATAACATTCACAACGACATAGAGAGTATACTAATGTTTGCTAAATGAAAACTAGATTTAAGGCCATGCTTAATAAACTACAAAAAAAAATTTTTAAAAAAAATAATTGATGACCTCATCAATAACATATAAGATCCCAAATTTGAATGTAAAAATGAAGACGATGCAATATCCTTTCATTTACCCATGAAGCCTATCACTCATTCTCATATCAAAGGAGAACAAATTGGAACAACTCCTGAAGAGTTCTTGGTTATTAGACATTAACTTTAAAATGCCACAACTTTCACACTTGTTCTAACAGGGAAGTTATCTGTCAATTTTCTCAACGCAAAAACTTAAAGTTCACGAGACTTGACAATGTCGCTTTTTATTTAAGGAACTTTGTCGACCTCATAAACTTAAAGGGTATAGACAAAATCTTATTCCCTCAAATATTTCTTATTCCTCTATGGAAAGTAATAGGGAGTTTATTCCACTATCTTAACCCATAAAAGTCAACACATGGGAAGGACTCTACTACTTACTAGAAGTTCTTATCTCATTATTCCTATAAGATGAAGTTACCCACCATACGATATGACTTATAATTCATTATTTATTTTTGGTTGAAGACTTATAAGACAAGGAGAAAAAGAAAGTTTGCTCAACTTTCTAGGTTAGCGAAGAGCCCAAGCCTCTGTTAGGATCGAACAATATGAAAATTGGATGCGATAGGAAAGTATCACAAAATAGATAATAGATAGAAAAATAAATCAGCACCAAAAACACAAAAAATCTAAGAAAAAACCACAAATGATGATAATCGAAAAATTCGCTATGCATTTGGAGATTACAAATTAATCTCAAAGCAATGTGCTTGAATAAGGGATCAATAGGTGATTACAAATTCACTCAAAAATACTCTCTCTAAACTAAGAAAAAAAGTGAATAATTATTGGTTTGGATGTAAGAAGATGATGTTGATTCTTGATTGATTGAGATGATCAAGCTTGATTGGATGATGATGCTAGATGAAGATGATCAAGATTTACATCAACTTACTAACAACTTCAGCAATTAATCTACATTAATCCATAATAATCCCTTCCATAATCTTCAAAAATGGATCAAGAGCAGTAGCCTCACAGTTACCAAACTTGCCATGGAACGTGGCCCAGATTGCCACAAACTGTGGTCTGGTCATGGATGGCCTGTGGACCCCTCTAGACAAAATATGCTGTTGTTGCTGTTGAAAGAAGAGAGTTGGGCCTCGTGTTAAGAGAGAGAGAGTGAGTTGTGGGTGTTTGGACCACGTTTGATTGAAGGAAAGGCCCAAGCACTTGGTGTGGCCAAAGTCAATGCGGGCCAAATAGGAGAGGAAGCAGACCTCACTACTAGGCTTCGCTGCTTGCTGGGCTGTGCGAGTCAAATCAAGCCTGGCTATTTTTTCTTCTTATTTTTTTGTTGCTTACCCCAACCAAAGCTTATCTCTATTATTTGGTCTATTTTCTCAATAATCTCCACCTTGGTCCAAAAATCCTTCAATAATCAATATTGCCATAGAACCCTGAAGGGTCGAGCCCTGGAGGCTGGAGTCCCAAAGTGATATTACAAGTGATGAATATCTACTAAATCCAAACAATGTTAGAATTTAGTAATAGGAAGTGGTTTGGTGAGCATATCTGCAAGATTATCATAAGTATGAATTTTCTTCAAAATAATCCCCCTTGTGGAATAATATCCCAAATAATATGGTACTTGACACTGATATACTTGGTCTTAGAATGATAAGCATTATTCCCAGAAAGATGAATTGCACTTTGATTATCAACAAATACAGTCATAGTACCTTGTACAATACCAAGCTTAATAAGAAGACCTTGTAACAATATAACTTCTTTGACACCCTCAGTTAAAGTGATATACTCGGCTTCAATAGTTAATAAGGCTTTAATAGATTGTAAGGATGCTTTCCAAAATATAGCACTCGTACATAAAGTGAAGATATAACCAGAAACAAAAAGCATACGATCAAGGCCACCACCATAATTAGAGTCAACATACCAAATAACATCAAGAGTTGTAGACTTGGATTTATCAAACACCAAACACTTATCAAGAGAACCCTTCACATAATGAAGAATCTATTTCATAGCATCCCCATTATCCTTACTAGGATTATGCATAAAGCAGCTCACGACACTAACCGCATGGTAAAAATCAGGTCTAGTGCACATCATAGCATACATAAGGCTTCAAACTACACGAGAATATGGAATATGAGATACCTTCTTAATTTCCTCGTCAGTTATTAGAGAAGAATTAAATGACAATTTAAAGGAGGAGCTAAGGGAATAGAGATTGATGTACAATTGCTTATATTGAACCTAACAAGTACTTTTTCAAGATACTTCTTTTGAGATAGATAGACCTTACCAGCCTTGCATTCTCTATGTATCTTTAAACCAAGCATCTTCTTAGCTGCACCAAGTTCCTTCATTTCAAACTTAACACTAAGTTGAGATTTCAACTTGTTGATTAAGGATTTATCCTTAGAAGTAATGAACATGTCATCAACATATAGTAGCAAATATAAAAACGAAACTTCAAATTATTAAAATTGACACAATTATCATAATGACATCGTGTATAACCTTGTCTAACAAAAAAGGCATCAAACCTTTTACCATTGCCATAGAACTTGTTTAAGGCCATAAAGAGACTTCGTTAAGTGGCATGCAGGATTCTTCTTACCGAGAACCACAAATCGCGACATAGATCTCTTCCCCCAACTTGTCATGGAGGAAAGTTGTTTTAACATGTAGTTTCTCTAACTGCAAGTCAAATAAGACACCTACGGCAAGTAGCACTGTAATAGAGATATGACCTACAATATGAGAGAATAGTGCATTAAGGTTAATACCTTCCTTTTGGTTACAACCACGAACAATCCAACATGCTTTCCATCTTGCATGTTCAACCTCAGGGATGGCTTCTTTTCTCTTATACATCCACTTTGTAGTCAAAGCACAATAGCCTTTAGGAAGTTTACATAACTCCCAAGTTCTATTTTTATGCAAACTCTCCTCTTCTTCTTACATTGTCATAAGCCAATTTGAGAAGTTAGGACAAGAGATGGCATCTAAATAGGTAGAGGGTTCAATACCTTCAGGAGTCTCTTGTGCTATGACGAGGCCAGAGGCTATCAAGCCCCTCTTATCATTGGTGATACAATGAGTGGATTTTCCAATTGTTCTCCTTGGTCTATCACGAGTAACAGAACATATATCCTCACATGAGTCTCATCAGGACATGAAGTGCTTGGACTTGACTCATTAATAAGAACCTTATCAGTAGAATGAGGTAATATAGATGTGGTACCTCTACCTTAACTTGGAGACTCTCACTCTATCTTGTCCCTGGTATCATATGGATCATCTACACTAGTAGAAGATAGAGTAGACTCTTTCCCATAAGAAAACATAGCAAATTCATTAAATGTAACATCCCAACTTTAGGTGACTTTCTTAGAACCAGGACACCATAAAGGATATCCTTTAGACTCAGATGCATAACGAACAAATGTGCACTAAATACCCCTGGAGCAATCATTAGGAAGTGCATATGCAAGAAATCTAAATATACTCAAAATAGAATAGTCAATGGGATTATCTGACCAAACCTCTTCGGGGATACCTCTTCGGGGATTTTGAAGTCAATAGAGGAGTGTAGAGAGCATTTCGCAAGATAACAGGCAGTTGAAACTGCCTCGGCCCAAAAATCTTGACAATGTCATAAACCAACACTAGAGAGTATACACCAAACTCTGTGAAGAAGAGTCCAGTCAATACGTTTAGTGGCACCATTTTGTTGAAGCTGTCTAACTAAAGTTTTGTGTCTAACAATGCCTTGAATAGCACAAAATTCATTAAAGTGTGACTCACAAAACTCTAGACCATTATCGATCCTAAGCTTTTTGATTTTCCTCCTAGTCTGGTTCCTAACAAGGCCTTGAATTTCTTAAACATAGGGAATGCTCCAATTTTATTTTTTTTTGGTCTTAAGACATAAAACTAGGCCTTACTAGAGAAATCATCCACGAAACTCAACATGTAGCTTCTTCCCTCAAATGAAGGACCTATCAAGGGAACCTATAAATTAGAATGAATATCATCTCGGACATAATTGGTATGGTGTTTAATAATAGAAAAATTGAGTCTCTTTTATTTTCCAAAAACAAAATAATCACAAAAATCAAGTTTACCTGTACCTTCACTACTAAGAAGATCTCTCTTGCTTAGAATAGTCATGCCCTTCTCACTCATGTGCCCCAAATGAGCATGCCATAACTGAGTTAAATCAACATCTGATGAGGAGGCAATGAATGTTACAATACCTATCACTATAGGGCAAAGATGTAGAGATTGCCGTATCCCACACCCTTTATGAGTACAAGTGCACCTTTGGAGACTTTCAAGACTCCACCTTCAGCCGAATAGCTACAACTGTTAGACTCAAGAGTACCAACTGAAATCAGGTTGCATTTCAGGTCTAGAACGTGAAGAAGATTTGTCAAGATTCTCACAATACCATCATGGGTCTTGATTTGCCCAGTGCCAATATCAACCACATTACATTGGGCATCATTGTCCATTAAGATAACACCAGAAATTTCGCAGCTCATCTGTTGAAAACCAATCTCTATGGGGACACATATGATATGTGCGGCCAGAATCTACAATCCACTCAATGGCGAACCTATTGTTTGAGGTAGTCACACATAATACATAACCATTTGACCCAAATCAATAATGGAAGGCTGAACTAATTTTATTTCCTCAAAATAGATCGCCATCTAACTCAAAATCAATATGATATGCGCAACTTGCTTTTATGACATCAAAAGACAAAGTCTCATTCTTACTATATAAAAACATTTCCTTGAAATGCTTATAAGAAGAGGGCAATGAGACTACCGACATAATAGCTTTGTCTTATTCCTTAATTTTAACATCCATTTTTTGAAAATCAATAAGAATGGAATTGAAATCATCAGGATGATATTGAATAGAAATACCTTCGGCCATAGAGAATGTGCACAAATGTTCTTTGGGATGGATTTTGTTGATGAGACTTTTTGTTATATATAACACCTCTAATGTGAGCCAAATATCTGCTATTTGTGATCTTGTCAAGAACCTCATGAAGGACATGAGGCACTAAAAATAGTTGAATGGTTGAGAGCACCTTCTCATCAAGATCCTCCCATTACTCATCAGTCATAGATGCAAGCCTATTGGTTTTGCCACCAAGAGCTTTCTTCAATCTGTTCAGTGTAAGAACGACCATTATTTGGACTTTCCAAATGTTAAAGTTCATCTTACGATTGAACTTGGGAATATAAAATCACAAATAAATATGAGAGGATATATTTTTTGGCAGAGAGAGAAACTGCTTCTGCACCAGCACCATCATGTTCTGTAACTCCATCAAAATACATTTCCTATG
>NCQV01020334.1:0-16672 GCA_002740545.1 Lophocereus schottii | reverse complement strand
TTGAAAACCACAGTAGCTAGTATGATATCCAAGGTTATGTGTGTTTGTGGTAAGATGGATTGTGGGTAAATCTATGTGGTAATATGATATGGTCGATATATGATAGAGGTGACAATTCGGCAGTATCCTGTACGTATTTGTTGTGATTAAATGAATGTATTGTATGTATGTAGAGGTGTTTTGATGTAACGAGTGTGCGTTGATATTGTTTTGTAGGTGATATAATGAAATTAAGAAGGGGGACAAAAGGAACATGGAGGAAAAAGCACCTGTGAAGGTGAAGAGGGGTAGGGGGCTGTGATGGATGATGAGTTTGAGCTTTCATCTGGGAGTGATTTTGATCCGAAAGAGGAAGGAAAGCATAAAAGTGAAGGGAATGTGTCCTTGGGGGTGGAGACGTTAGTTGAGTTGGAGAGTGGATACTGTTTAGGAGTAGCAAAGAAGAAGTATCACATGGGGAGGGTGAAGGGCCAAATACTGGTCCAATGAAGAGGAAGAAGGTTGTTCCTAGAGACAGCAAAAGGAGGCATAAGGCGACGGGTGATGGTCTCGTCAGTGGTGGTGATGGAGTTGCAGAGAGAGGTCTAGTTCCAGCAAGCGTTAAGGGGAGGTGCACGCTGGAGTTAATTGTGATTTTAAGAAGAAAATGGAAGGTTATCATAGAGAAGCAGTTGAGCGCACCATATTGAAGCCAGTACTTGAGTATAGAGGGTTTTCGATACAGAGGGAGTTGATGACCGTACTCTTCATGGCATGGGTAACCCCGAAAGAAGGGGTTCAGCTGGCTAGTAGGGTGGTTTCATTTTCCGTGTTTGACGTGGCATTGTTCATTGGGTTACCAGCGATCAGGAAGCAAGTCTAGTTTGGGGACAGGTCTGAGCAGACGTTGTTGGTAAGAGAACGGATGGGAAGTATGTAGAGGAGAAGAGGCAGAAATTGATGAGGAAGAAATGTAGCAACACGCCAAAGGTGTTTAAGCACTATATAAAGGTCATGAAGAAGTTATGCGAAGCTGACAGGGGCGAGGAACAGGTTAGGCAATGGCTACAATTGTTTGGTTGGATGGTAATGAGTGGATTATCTTTCCCTCGTACACCATATGGAGCAGCATGGGGTGTACAAAAGTATGTTGAGGATGTAGGTGGTTTAGGTCAATATTCATGGGCTGAGGCAGTGTGGAGGTTGTTGGTTGAATCATTGGAGGAGATGCAGAAAAAGTTGTGTACAACAGAAGTGTTAGATGTACAGATGAATGGTTTCACCCTCCTAATTTAGGTAATGATTTATGCATTTGTTGACGTACGATATGTATTCTTAGTTGTTGATGTTGTTCTATTTAAGATGTTAATTTTAATTGTCAGAGTAAGAACTAACTGGCTAATTTGATGTTGTTGGTTATAGGTGTGGTTCTACGAGCACACAAAATGCTTTGAGAAGCATGATAGGAAGCGATATCCACAGATAGCCAGTTGGGAGAAAGTTGATCAAGGGGGACGGTATGATGCATTCAAGCTCCTCACAGATATCAAGGAGTCTGAGGTATGCAAACTGATATGAATGTGACATAGTACATGTACTATGATGGCTGCGACTCATGTGATATATGTGTGATGTGCATGATATGTGCGTGTGTTGATGTTATGGGGAGGTATGAGGTGTCAGGACATATGTGCAAGCGAGAAAGTGGAATTGTGTTCAGTATGAAAGAGTAGATGTATTGAAATAAATTTGTGCTCATATTTGTCTGGAAATTGTGGACTTTGTGACAAGTTATCCCAGTGTTGCTACGGCGCAATGAGGAGAAGGTAGAATCCATTGTGGCAGTGTTCCTGAGAACGGATAACTGGTGTTACTATGTAATGGACACTGAGGTAATATATGATATGATATGTTGCACTTGCCAATAGTAAGTCATGAAGTTCAATACAACCATTGGATGGGTGAGTGGTTGGTCTCTAAAACTGAGTGTTGTTCAATGGATGTAGGGTGTGCTGAGCTATGAGGAGAGACTACTGTGGGTGCGGGAGGACTTGTGCATGAAGAAGGGGATGCACTTGGGCACCCTTGCTACATTACAATTCTGGCATTCTCGAGCGTAGGAGTTAGAGGGTAAGCTGAATAAGTTACAGAAAGGCGCAGAAAGAGCCAGTACAACAAGGTGGTGCCAATGATGGGGTTGGGGAAGATATGCAGTACGATGTTGCTAATGTTAGGGTTGAAAGTGTTGGTGGACAACATTCACATGAGGGAGAGAAGGTGAGGCAGGGTGCTGGTGAGGGAAGTGTGGCAGTTGAGGGCCTGCACTGCTCCCCAGGGTCATGTGAGGGTGCAGTCGGTGACAAGGGTGGCAATGGTTGCACACTTGAGGATGTGTGGACTATGATGATAGGGAGAACAGACCTTAGAGGTCAGTACTGTCAAAGCCTGATCGAGCCTTGCAAAGTGGGATGGAAGATCACGTTTCCCCGCCTATGATGCAAGCAGAGCAATGGAAGTAGTTGAGGAAGCACCGGGGGGAGGTGCACCGTACATAGCGAAGTTCGGTAAAGCACACGCAGAAGATGAGAAGGCGACTGGTGGTATGCAACACCAGGCATGTATGCATGCGGTGGTGAACATGGTTGTGGATATTGGAGGTGATGCTGTAGTGAACGGTCTGAAGGCTGCGCACCAGCGAAATGTGGATCGGGAGGGTGAGGTGTGCAGTAGTTCGTGTCCATCACCTATAGCTGAGGTTGGTGATGCTGAGGACGACAAGCTGCACTGTACAGCCGGATCGACATTGACGAGGAGTGATAGTGCTGTTATGACGGATGCCGCTCAAAGACACCTGGTACTACGGCAAGGGCTGAAAGGCTTTCCGGGTAGTCGGGTAGGAGCAGCACATCGATCTCATCAAGCGAACAAAGGCAAAACCGCGGGTGCACAGACCGATAGCGGTGCATGGCTCCCCGGGGCAAAAGACACGAAGATACCTCCAGTTTTATATGAACATCGAAAAGGCCCGTCAGTTTTTAAAAATAACTGTATAGTACCTCGACTTTTCAATAGAAAGGACCCTATTTACTATTCATCTTATTTGCATAAACACCCTAAACTTTTCATATTTGTAAATCTGCCATCAATCCTTAAAAACGTACTTTCGAAAAATTTAAAATTGTGTATGTGATATTTTGCTCACTAATAGCCCTCGAAGTCCTCTTTCTCCTGGTATCAGAGCCACGTGACTAAAAATCATTCAGATAATTAAGCTAATTAATGATTATTTAAGCTAATTAACTATGATTAATGCTTGAATCATCACCTGCTTGCCCTGGTCCTAATTATTTGCATATTGTTCACTTACCAGAAAATCTTTCTCCAGTAGCACCTCAATTAAACTATATTACTGATATAGTTTTAGAATTAAAAGTAGAATTAGCTAAAATTAAGACTAAACTCAAGGACCTTAAGAATTAGTTAACTGTAGTTCATCTTTCCCTTATTAACGAAGTTAGACATAGCGCAGAATCTACGCCAATTATTAGTAGTCCATTTCAGTATAAATATCCTTCCTAAAACCCAACAAACAAAAATCTATTTCCTATACAACATATAAAAATCCAAAAAGAAATAGGATAAAAATTTAATGAAAAATTAACTAAAAACAAACAAAAAAGAAGATGGAGTATGAGCAATATACCCATGAAGAACTACAGAACATGTTTGAAAAGGAACAAAATTCAGAAGAATTAAACAAGATCATAAGCTCAATTAATGATAAACATAATGTGTTATTTGATGATAATGAAGAGATAAGCACTGTCCAATTAAAAGAAGAAACATATCAGCAGATGAACTTTATTAAACTAGAAGAGCTGAATGCATTGCCATTAGAAGAAATTAGAAAAAAATTTGGATTAAAAAATACAGTAAAATAGCTGTTGAAGATGAGATTAATGAAATCGAAGAAGAACTCGACTTAGGTGAAATAGAGACCAATCTAGTCAACGATATTGCTTCTAAACCTGAAGAATTTGATGAACTTTCTAGACGGAATACTCATTTCCTAAGGCCTAGGTATGTTCCAGCAGGACGTACAATCAATTTTTCCTTCGGTTTTATCCTAAGGAAAACCGCAACATTTGAAGAGATTGGCCTTACCCTATTCAGTCAAACAGGATATATCTAAAACATTGATGGAGCCGCAATAGAGAAGAAATATTTGAGCACTGAAAAAGTGAAATAAATAGTATCTTAAATCTAAATACTACATAGACTACTGTAAATTTTCTAAACTATATCAAACATAGTTTCTCTGAAACTGTAACTGACTGATACGATTACTTAAGTAAAGACGATAAAAATACATTAAGAATGATAGAAACACTAGCTGCTATGTTCAGAAATTTATGTAAGGAAATAAAAACTGAATTTAGCTAAACTTGATTCTGAAGAAAAAGAAAGAGTATGGCAAAGAAAAATTAACAACATTGAATTATGAGACATGAGATACCTAGAAAATTATATTGCTGAATTTAGCCAATATTATTACAAAATTGGGCATAATGAAACTAATATTGGAATGTTCTATGAAAAATTGTCATATCCTATAAATTCCATAATTAATGAAAAATACATGACTTGACTTGAAAGAATAGATGTCATTGACACTCTTGTTTCAAGAATCTCTTATCTAAGAAAATGGGTCAATGATTAATGCCTTGATTTTCAAAAGTAAAAAAAAATTAAGATACAATTTCTAACTTGCTGGAATTCACCTCACCAATAGAGAAAAGAACCTGAAAGGAGAAGAAAAAGGAAATTATATAAGAAAAAGAGCTTTAATAATCAAAACAGAGAGAAATACAAAAGCAAATATGATAACAAACCAAATTCTAAAAAACGTAGATTTTTTAGAAAAGCTGCTTCCTGTCCTGAGGGAAAAACAACTGTAAATGCTAGGCATGCAGAGAAGTAGGACATTAAGCATATAAATGCAAAAATAGAAAGAATAACAAACTTATTGAAACCTTGGGAAGTCTAGATTATTCTGAGCTCAGTGAAGATGAGGCACTAGACCTAGCCTTGAATAACAACAAAGGAATTGACGAAATTATCTTAGACAATGAATATGAAGAAACTGATTATGAAGAAACAAGTCATATGATGGAAAGTAGCTCAATTAATCTTGGTGATCTTCAAGGAGAAGAGTTTATTGTAGACAATGAAAATAAAGATGTCAAAGGAAATTGGGTCCTTCCCATAATCTAAAAAGATATGATCTATAAAAAGTTCATCATTTAATTAAAAAGCAAATACGTATGTGAAATGATGGAAGGAGATATGGAGATAAAGCATTGTGAGTATAACATTCGAGAAGTTAATCTCATTACTTGGAAAAATATCCTTAAGCATTACAAAGATAGAAAGTATAGGTATAGCCATGTCAGAAGTGTCCAAGTTTAAATCACTCCGTTACAATATTATGGTAAAGATATTGATCTGTATGCTTTACTCTGTGATATCAGACATACCAAATTTAATAATAAAATTATCACTTGGATTAAGACTAATTTATGTAATAGATCGATAAGATTCAATTGTCGATCTGAATATTATGTAAGTCTAAAGGATGAATTTGCTAAAAATATCCTATCCCTTAAGATAAAAACAGTTGGTATGGACATGAAAAGATGAAGATATCCTTTAAGGATATTTTGGAAAAATATCTACAAATTAGATAATATAATAGACCAAGAGAGGCAGAGAATAAGGTACCAATGATAGAAGCAGAAAAATTTTAAAGTCCTACACCTATGTAAAAAATTCAGATGATTAAATCCAATCTCTATGAGATAAAAATCGATCGCTCATGGATATCTAGCTTTGCCAACCCTACAAAGATCAATAAGAAAAATGTAATAAAAAATTGATGAGGGGGTAAAATCCCTATTAAACCCTAATCATTAAGAAGTATGATTACTAAATTAGAATAGGGAGGAGGATCTTCATCAACGAAAGAAGAACTTAAAGAAGATGATACAATTAGCTTGACTATTGAAATGAATAGAATAAGTATTAAATCTGCAAGACCCTGTGTGGATCAAAGTATGAGTCTAAAAAGAAAGGTCATTAGGTATAAAACAATAACTGTTAGTGAGCCAATTTATGATGATGAATTAATCAAAAACATGACTATTAAAATATGCTATGAAGTTACTAACACAAATTCTAATAGCGTCTATATCCCAATAAACGTATGTTTAGAGGGATATAATAAATATGAGTTGTGTGCCTACATAGATAGTGGTTGTTTTGTATATTGTAGGAAAAAATCATTATTTCCAGAGTTTATGTGGAAAAGAACTAAAAATCCTTTACAAGTAAGGATAACTGATAACAATATTATGAGTCACAATGAAGTGATAAAAGGGTTATCCATAGAATTGGGAGGAGGCCAATGCATTATACCAATTCTATTGGCTATTGATCAACCCTCTCATGACATGATTATTAGGATAAAAGGTATACAGGTACCTTAAGTTTTGTATAAACAACAAAAAGACCCCTCAGTTTTTAAAAATAACTGCAGGGTACCTCGACTTTTAAGAAAACCAACAGAAAAGAGCCTATTTACTATTCATCTTATTTGCATTAACGTCCTAAACTTTTCATATTTGCAAATTTACCCTCAATCCTTAAAAAACTTACTTATGAAAAATCTAAAATTGTGTATGTGATATTTTGCTCACTAGTAGTACTCGAAATCCTCTTTCTGCTGGCACCTAAACTTTTTGAAAATGACACTGAGGGTCTCTAATTTTTCAAACAAAAGATTTTTAGGCTCTTTTTTCTATTATTTTAGCTTTTGACTTTTAGAATTTGTAGAAAAGTCCCTAAAATAGGAAAAACGTGCAAATAAGCTATTTTTAGGGATTTTTTAGGAAATATGCTTATTTTAACTAGTTAAACTTCTTATAATGACTTTACTGGTATTAGTTATCGCAATCTACTACTTATATCTTAGATATTATACTTTCTATGGTTATAGGCCCACCATGCTTAGCAAAATAATTAAAACTTAACTAGAGAATTTCGACTGTTACCTGAACTTAGTCGGCGCTGGACTCTGGCATTCCTTTAGCTTCCGGTTTACAAAGATTGCTAATCTCAAGCCCACCTTCCTTGGATCAGGCACATCATAGATCTATTTCGTTTCCTACCTCAGACAGTGGTCATTAATCAAGTTTTAAGTATTTTTAAAGGATAGTGAGACTTTAATCAATAAATTATAATATTTAAGACATAAGGTTCAATTGAATAGCGTTCTCTACGAGGAAACTTCATTTATTGAAAGCTTAAAAGTGAAAATATTACAATGGACGACTTTGAAGAGGGACTTAAGTTAAGATCATTAGAGATGCTTGCTCATAGAGAAATGGAGAATCTCAACTTAAGTTTTGCTCAAGAATACTCAAATGACTGTGTCCCTTCTCAGCACTCGACCTCTCCTTTTATAGAGGGTTAAGGGTACATAGGATGCCCTAATGACTACAATATACACTAATGGTTATAGTACACTGCTTTATTTTATATACTAGACACTTATCAAAATAGTACAATAATGGAGCAACCACTTTTCAGAGCTTTTAATGATGACAAGACTGGTCATTATTATTGAGATTCTACATGTATTTATCTCTAATTATATCTTTCAGACCATCATTACCTGGATAATTATCAAAACTTTCATCTAATTGAAGATACTGTAGATCCCATTTCTCAAATAACTCAAGAAGGTATTTCTTTTTTTTTTTTCTGATAAGAATTTTCCAGCTCTGACATCAAAGAGATAATCAAAGATATCTTCTAAGACTGCTCCCTCTACCTTCATGTGTTCTTTAAACTCATTGTCGTAGGTAAAAGTAGTACTTTCACAATGTATTGTCATTTTTCCTTATTCAATTAATGCCTAAGTTTGATGATAAATGTTGTAAAAATCGATGGCTCTTAATAAAGTGGCATCAGTAACAAATCCTCCTCGTTCTGTAAACCAGTTTTGTCATTGATCATAGGGATTATCGTAATCAATGATCTAGACAAGATAAGAGGCTAGTTTGGCTTTTTCATTTTCATATTCGATTAGTGCATAATGTACCTCCAAATATGGAGGTCTGTCGTATAGAATTTTTGTTGGACCATCAGGAGATGTAAGAATCCAATAGATCTTTTTGAACATGCATTGTTGGAATTTGGTTAATGTTGAGGAAAAATAGAAACTTTGGATTTGGGATTTCTATAAAGTAAACTATCATCTTATATTCCCAGGCTTTAATGAAAGGGTCATTTGGGAAGATTGAGTTCGCTGGGAAACTAACACCACCAACTCCTGACTTATCAGGAAAATAGATCATTGTACTCCAAGATTCCTAAATATCATTAGAATAGTTATGGTAATAATCGATGCAAGCTGCATATCACTCATTGAATCATTTTTCTTGAATATGAGAACTTATTTTTTCTTAGATATCATAAAGACATCTGAGATAATTAACTTGTAACTCCAGAAGGAGAAATCTTTGGGCTATTTGGTAGGCAAAAGAAAGTAGACTAAAGCATGATCTACTTTTTGTTATCAAAATTCCAAATTATCAATAAGGACTTTGCCGTAACGACAAATCCGTTCTAGTAGGAATGGCATTTCATTATAGATTTCCTCCTTTCTAGTAGGAGGTTGACTTTGATGATCACCATTAGCGAGCTCTCGAGTTAAGTTATCTGTCAGAGAGTTCTTCGATCCCTATGCGTGCTCAATAGAGAAGGACAACTGGTTAACCCATAATTGCCAACGCAGGAGTCGTCCTTGCGCTTGCATATTTAATAAATTCCTTTTCACAAAACCAAGTATTCCTTTATAATCAGTTCGAATAAGAAAAGGTTTTGGGGTCAAAAAGATTAAGAATTTTTCAATTCCCCTTATGTCTGCAAGGATTTCTTTTTCTATTGTGAGATAGTTGCATTCTGTCTTATTTAAACTTTCACTGCAATATCTGTAGAGTTTTTCTCCTTCTTTGATTATAAGTACCGCACTCCAGTGCTCATTGTTGGTATCTGTCTCAAGAACTAAATCATTTTCTTCATTAGGAAAATTAAGAACAGGAAGATATTTACACATCTTTTTAAAGTTTTGAGCAATTTGTATTGTTAGTAGTCCATGTTCAACTTACTTCTTTCTTGAGTTTCTACTGCAATGGCTTTCTCAGTTTAGCTAAATCTTTAATGAAATCTGAAGCATAGGTAAGGCATCTGAAAATATTTCTAGCTACTTCCTATCTTCAATTTTTTTAGAAAAAATTTTTATTTTTTTCAGAATATATTTTTGTTGGATGATATGTCCAGCTTTTATCTCTAGATCAAAGAATTCAATTTCTTGTTCAGCATAATGCACTTATTCTTATCAAGTATAATAACATGATCAATGCATCTTTGGGTAACCGCTAAGACATCATCTTTGTATTGTTCTATGGTCTTAGAAAAGATAAGGATATCATCAATGTAAACTAAACAATAGTGATTAAGGTCTTTGAAGATATTATCCATTCTTCTTTGGAATATTTGGGGTGCATTTTTAAGACGAAGTGACATTACTATCCATTCATAATGTCGTTGTGAGGTATTAAATGCAGTTAAAAAAATATTTTCTTCATCTATTTTAATTTACCAGTATCCATTTTTACAATTCATTTTTGAGAACCAAGAGGCGCATTGAATTTTACTAAAAAAGACTGTTTTGTTAGGAATATAATAATCATCAAAGATAGTATTATCATTAAGTTTTTTGTAATTGATTACCATTCTTGCTTTTCCTGTTTTACCATGAAAGCGGGACTCGTGCGAGGACTCTTGCTATTTCTAATTAATCCTTTATCTAGAAGTTTTTTAATTTATTTATCAAATTCCTCAATATCCTGGTGTGTATTCACCATTTGTTTGACTCAGATAATAGTGTTCGGATTTAATAAAGTGTGTTTAGCAAATAGTTTATCTTTATCCCAAAATTTTAGTGGATTATCATAGTAGAGTTCTTCACATAATTTCTCTTGTTGTTTAACAATCTGCTCTTTAATAGATAATTTGAGTAATAAGATTGTCATTGCTATTTCACATTGTACTGGCATTACCTTCTCACTATGCTGGCTGCGTGTGAAGTCAATTTTCTTATGAGTGCAAGCCTTATTTAATTTTTCAATAGGAACTGAGTGACCATTAATTGTGAATATTATTTAGTTTACGGTTTGTGTGCTTAGGGAATATAATCTTTGAAAATTATTTCCAACAATTATGTCATGAGAGGATTGATCAGTAGTCCATATAACTAGTATAATACATTGAACTCCTCCCAATTCTATGGACAACCCTTCTATGGCTTCATTGTGACTCATAATGCTATTATCAACTATCCTTACTTGTAAAAGATTTTTAGCTCTTTTCCACATAAACTCTGGAAATAATGATCTTTTCCCAAAGCATACAAGACAATCACTATCTCTGTAAGCACACAACTCATATTTATTATATTCCTCTAAACATACGTTTATTAAGATATAGATGCTATTAAGATTTGTGTTAGCGACTTCATAGCATATTTCGATAGTCATGTTTTTGACCAATTCATCCTTATTAATTGGCTCATTAACAGTTCTTGTTTTGTACCCAATGACCTTTCTTTCTAAACTTATATTTTGATCTACAGTGGATCTTGTAGATTTAAAACTCACTCTACTCATTTCACTAGTCCTGCTAATTGTATCATTTTCTTTAAGTTCTTCGTTAGCTGATGAAGATCCTTCTTCCCATTCTGATCAAGTACTCATGCTTCTTAATAATTGGAATTGAATGGTGATTTTACCCTCCTCATCAATTTTTATTACATTTTTCTTATTGATCTTTGTAGGGTTGGCAAAGCTAGATATACATGAGCGATCGATTTTTATCTCCAAAGGATTGGATTTAACCCTCTGAATCTTTTGTATAGGGGTAGGACTTTCAAAATTTTCTACTTTCATCATTGTTACCTTAATCTTTGAATCTACTGTATTATCTAATTTATAGATAATTTTTCAAAATACCCTTAAAGGATATCCTCCTCTTTTCATGTCCATCCCAACTGTTTTTTTTTAAAGGGATATGAAGTTTTTAGCAAATTCATCTTTTAAACTTAGATAATATCTAGGTTGATAATTGAATCCTACCGATCATTACATAAATTAGTTTTAGTCCCTGTGATAATTTAATTATTAAATTTGGTATATCTGATATCACAGAGCAAAGTATACAGATCAATATTTTTGCCATAATATTATTATGGATTAATTTGAATTTGGATACTTCCGACATTGATATATCTATACTTTCTGTCTTTGTTATGTTTAAAGATATTTTCTCAATTAATGAGATTAACTTCTCCTACCTCATATTCACAATCCTTTATCTCCAGATCTCTTTACATCATTTCACATATGTATTTGCTTTTTAATTGAAAATGGATTTTTTATAGATCATGTCTTTCTAGATTATGGGAAGGACCCAATCTCCTTTGACATCTTCATTTTTATTGTCTACAATAAACTCTTCTCCTTGAAAATCACCAATACTAATTGAGCTGCTTTCCATCGTATGACTTGTTTCTTTATAATCACTTTCTTCGTATTCATTATCCAAGATAATTTCAACAATTCCTTTGTTGTTATTTACGGCTAGGTCTAGTACCTCATCTTCACCAAGCTCAACATAATCTAGGCTTCCAAGGGTTTCAATAAGTTTGTTATTCTTCCTATTTTTGCGTTTATGTGCATAATGTCCTACTTCTGCGCATGCCCAACATTTGCACTTGTGTTCCCTGCAGGACAATAAGCAGCTTTCCTAAAAACTCTACATTTTTTAAGACTTAGTTTGTTATAATATTTTCTTTTGTATTTCTCTCCCCTTTGCTTATTAAAACTCTTTTTCTTATAAAATTTTCTTTTTCTTCTCCATTCAGCTTCTTTTCCCATTGGTGAGGTGAATCCTAGTAAATTAAAAATTATTTCTTAATTTTCTTTTGCTTTTGGAGATCAGGGCAGCGATCAATTGACCCATTTTCTTAGACAAGAGATTTTTAAACCAAGGGTGTCAACGAAATCTGTTATTTCAAGTCATGCCATGTATTTTTCATTAATTATGGAATTTATAGGATATGATAATTTGTCATAGAACATTCCAAGATTAGTTTCATTATGCCTAATTTTGTAATAATATTGAGTGAATTCAGTAATATAATTTTCTAGGTATCTCATGTCCTATAATTCAATGTTGTTAATTTTTCTTTGCCATTCTCTTGCTTTTTCTTCAAAATCAAGTTTAGCTCCGATAAATTTGGTTTCTATTTCCTTACATAAATTCTTGAACATAGCAGCTAGTGTTGTATTTTTACCATTTTTACTTAAAGAATCATACCAGTTAGCTACAGTGCCAGAGAAACTATGTTTGATATAGTTTAAAAAATTTGCAGCAGTCCATGTAGTATTTAGATTTAAAATACTATTCATTCCTGTTTTTCAATGCTCAAATATTTCTTTTCTATTATGAGCTCCATCAATGTTTAAAATATATCCTATTTGACTGATTAGGGTAAGGCCAATCTCTTCAAATATTGTTAACTAGATTATTCTCTATTTCACATAAGTCGAGTTCTTCTCCGATTTCATTAATCTCATCTTCAACAACCATTTTACCNTATTTTTTATCCATTTTATTTTTTATTTCTTCTAATGGTAACACATTCAGATCTTCTAGTTTAATAAAGTTCATCTATTGATATATTTCTTCTGCTAATCGGACATTATTTGTCTCTTCATTATCATTGGATAACACATTATATTTATCACTAATTGCGCTCATGATCTGATTTAATTCTTTTAGATTTTGTTCTTTTTCAAACATGTTCTGTAGTACTTCAAGAGTATATTCTTCATACTCCATCTTCTTTTTCTTTCTTTTTAGTTAACTTTTCACTAGATTTTTTTCCTACTTCTTTTTGGATTTTTCAAAAGTAAGTTTTTAAGGATTGAAGGTAGATTTGCAAATATGAAAAGTTTAGAGCATTTATGCAAATAAGATGAATAGTGAATAGGGTTCTTTCTGTTGGTTTTCTTAAAAGCTGAGGTATCCTGCATTTATTTTTAAAAACTAAGGGGCTTTTTTGTTGTTTATATAAAACTTGAGTTACCTTCGTGCCTTTTATCCCATAATGCAGTGTCTGCCTGGGACTGTGGCTACTGAATGGTTAGGAGCACTTATATATGTTGTACCAAAAAGTGGAGCAGGTGACAATTTTGGGAGGTACTGTGTTGGCAAGATATAGACATGTATTGTGCATTGTTATGCAAGCGTCAGGAGAAGTACCTAACATTATGTTGGCGGTCTGTTTTCTTGAATTGCCACAACATTGTAAGTTATACAAATGCCACTCACGGCCCTACGACAGCTGAGTGATTGATGTGTCCTTCTCATGTTTCGATGTGATGAAATGTCCATGTTGGTCGTAGGGAATGGTATGCAACCCGGGTCGTTATGGTCAGAAGATATGGGATGAATTCAATAAGGAGAGCGTACATACAGTTTGCTATGTCAGTGAACGTGGTAATGTGTTCACCCTCTGCAATTATGTTTCCGCAAACGTGAACAGATTTTCCTGCCCGTACTTGATGAAAAAGGTTGCCACTGGTTGCTGATGACTACGGATTGTCATTTGCGGCGGTTTGTTGTGTACGACTCCTTAGCATGTGTTGGGGATGAATCTCGGGATTGCGCTGCTAACAAGTGCAATGAGTGAATTAAGCATACTGCAATTACTGTCCTAAGCATGACATCCCAGGTTGTTCATATTTGTAAAGCATGTCCCCTTACATGTGTATCCACGATGAAAATGTGTATGTTGCCATCGTTGTGTAGAAGGTTGCCATCGCAGTTATGTTGCTCAGAACCAGTAACCTCGGTGATGCGCTAAGGTGGGATACGGTGAGAGCCAAATGCACGCAACAGCACAAGTGATTATGTTACATTGTTAGTTATACACTGGTACTGCGAAGGCAACCTCTTATTCACACTTACGTTACCTTCTATCATGTGGTAGTGGATATGACTGTAGGGTATTCATAATGGCGTTCATAGACCTCATCTCAGTGAGGGCAGATTCTTGAGCAATACAATGTGCGGCATTTCAGGGAGAAGTGCTTGGCAAACCTACTGAAAGGGGACATACATAACTTCCCATGTCATGCCTGAGGTAAGGACGGTACTACTTTATTTTTTGGATTGGACAAACCCTTGCATTGACAACCACAGTTACCGGTGTTGCTATAATCTCGCAGGTTAGCCGTATATCCACCACCACTACCATAGAGGTTTGCATCGTTTTCTATTCATTAATTTGTTGTCAATTAGAAATGTTGACTCGTTTTCTTTTTATGTGCGTTTATGAACAACCATTGCAGTTATGGAGTTGTGGCCATTCCATACATTTGTTATAGTATTAGTAATGGAAATTTCTGAGGCAGCACTGTTGTTGTCATTGCAATTGTCAACTGTATGTGTATGCCAAGGCAGCAGTGTCATTGGTGAAGTGATTGTGTAAATGTACAGGGGTGATCATGTGGGTGGTTGTGAGGCCAACCACGAGACCAATGCCACACTACCCAGGATATCCAGAGTCAAATGTTGGGTAATGCAGACTATCCTAAGATTGGACAGTAGTCACCTAGCATATGACGTGCATATGTGTGGGATGGGATAGTACACTGAAATTGTGCGCCTATGAACTATCCGGTAATGCAGAGCACCCCAGGTTCTCACAGTTCGTAACTGTGGCAAGTCAGTTCGTATGTGGGGATGCAGTAACTTTTCTAGTTAAGAATTATGGAGAACATTGGCTATCCTCACCTTAGACATTTACTTAGTTTCTTATGATATTAAATTACAGTAACTGAAGTGATTTGGCTGGGATGCACAAACTTTCCCAGTTTAGGATTACAGAATACTTTGGTTATCCACAGTATTCTGACGGGTTGACATAATGAGCTCATTTTATTGTGATATGAAATGACATAGTAAGTGAAGTGATTTAGGTGGGATAGACAAACTCTCCCAATTTAAGATTACAAACAACATGGGTTATCCACAGTATTCTGACGAGTTGAGCTAAGTAACTCAGTCCCTTATGATATTAAATGACGGTAATTGTAACTAATTTGCCTGGGATGCACAAACTTTCCTAGTTTAGGATTAGAGATAACATTGGTTATGCATAGTTTTCTTGTAGGATAACATCATACATCTGTTTATGATAACAAATGACGCAGTAAGTGATTTGGGTGGGAGAGACAAACTCTCCTAGTTTATAGTTGCACACAACATGGGTTATTTACAGTATTCTTATGGGTTGACGTAATGAACTCAGTTTATTATGATATGAAATGACGTAATAACTTGGTGGACAAACTCTCCCAATTTAGGATTATAGACAACATGGGTTATCCACAATATTCTGACGAATTGACCTAAGTAACTCAGTCCCTTATGATATTAAATGACGGTAACTGTAACTGATTTGGTTGGGATGCACATACTTTCCCACTTTAGGACTGCAGACAACGTTGGTTATGCACAATTTTCTTACGGGATAACCTCATACATTTGTTTATGATAATAAATGATGCAGTAAGTGATTTAGATGGGATGGACAAACTCTCCCAGTTTACAGTTGCACACAACATGGGTTATCTATAGCATTCTTACGGGTTGATATAATGAACTCAGTTTATTATGATATGACATGATGTAGTAAGTGATTGGGGTGGGATGGACAAACTCTCCCAATTTAGGATTACAGACAACATAGGTTATCCACAATATTCTGACGGGTTGACCTAAGTAACTCAGTCCCTTATGATATTATATGACGGTAACTGTAACTAATTTGGCTGTGTAACGCCCCCATAATGCTAATGATGTGATTTACAGAAAACTGCAGCGGAAGACTTAATAAACGAAGGCGCTACCGCCGTCCTGATAAGGACAAGGCTCACTGAAACCATTCAATCTATCAACTCGTGCTTACAATCACAAAATCTAGTAAACTTTTCAGAACCAAAGTCCATGATAGTTCAACCATACCATGTACTAACTCACATTCCATACCAAATAAGTACTTGACCCTAAGGTCGGTTCCAATATTCATGCTATGTTGAGTCCATTGTGAGCATCTGACGACCTTCAAAATGACTTGCTAAAAGGAGAAATATGTGATACTTCATCACCTAAAATGGAAAACATGAAAGCAATTCAAAAATATGAGCAAAAACTCCGTACATACATCCCTGTATTGTAAAATGAGCATAGAAATACTGGTGATAGGTACCCGTCTTTGCAATTCATTTAGTTGGAAATAACAATGAAAATGAATGTAATATGAAACTGAATTGCTTATTATTATCTGGATGTGAACCCCTTGCACTGATATGATCTATACATAGGTGTACACCTGCCAATCCGATCAAGAGTTGGCCTGAAACCGCGCGGGCAAATGAGGGGCTGACGTCCTATAGATGATAACTGACAGGGTCACAAGTTAAATGACAAATCACTGTATAAA
>NCQV01020323.1:0-15995 GCA_002740545.1 Lophocereus schottii | reverse complement strand
AAAAATAGCAAAAATTGAAGTCCAAAAAGATTTTTGTTTTGGTTTTTGGAATATATGCATTATTCTGATTGATTATGTCCTCTTGCACCTAAGTTGTCAGGTTGTGTATATAGATGTGGTATGCATGATAAAACTTAGGCCAAAGTGTGATATTTGTATATAGTTCTAACCCCCGACATTTTTAGATAGCAAGTTTAACTTTGGTGGATACCCTGTGAGCTTTTAAGCCTTAAAGACTAATTTATCATTTTATTCTCACATATTTCTTTCATGTATGTCACTTTTATGATTACATCGCTAGAACTTGCTTTAATTTTCTTTGAAATCACATTCAACATGTGTATTATGGCAATATTATGGAGGCATCCATATGTTTTGTAAACCACATAAGCCAAACTACCACCTTAATTTAACCACTTTACCCCTTTGCTAACCCTTTTTGGCATTGACCATTTTCATTTGATGTATGCCCGTCATTTTAGCCCATGGCCTAAACACATTTCTTATACCTAAGTCAAAACTAGTGAAGCAATTCTTCAATATTGGTGGGGTAGCTTCTAAGTGTTTTGTGCAATTGGTGGTTGATATTGGGGGACGTATCATTGTAACCATTTGGAAATTGAGATGTTCCTTTTATACATGCCATTTATTCATTTTCTTAATGAGAAAAAAGAGAAAAAGCAAGGAACAAAAAGAAAAAAATTTGGAGAAAAATTCAGAAAAAAGTTGAAGAAGGAAAAGTGTTGTGAATAAGAGTGCTTGACATGAATACACTGTCATTGTATATACTCATTTTCAATAGTCCATTTTTGTGGGGTGTGCCTTATTTTGCTTAAGTTTTGGAAGAGTTATTGTTAAATTTTGTGTAAGTGTTGGTTGCTCTTAAGTCACTTGGCTTTTAACTTCTTATTTTCCCAAATTGTTTGTCCCTCTTCTAACCCTTTACCTTTGGTCCCATTACAACCTATAAGATCCTCTTGAATATTATTTTGCATTTTATATCTTAGTAGTGAAGAATTAAGAATCCTAACAAGCCTATGGTAGTTTGTATGATTGGAAAATGAATTGAGTGAACCCTGGTTATATTTAAAACATATGAGTGGGAGTGTTCCACAAATATCTAAATTTAGGTTCTGCCAGTTAGGCTTGTACATATTTTCCAATGGGGTAAAAGATAGTATATAAATATTATCAGTGGGGATTGAAAGTTTTTGGATGTATACATCGTGTTTATATGTGATATAGTACTTATGTTGCTTGCCTGATATGCTTGATTGGAATATGTGTATATTTTTTCCCAATCTTGTATATAGTATCTTTGGAACAAAAATCCAAAAAGATTTTTGCAATTATTTTTCTGTTCATAGGTTTCATGGGTATATCTTCTACAACTCTCACGAGACCCTACTGATTCACTAAGAGTAACCTAGGGCTTTAAAGAAATTGGTGCATATGCTAAGTGCAACCATGATTTCTAGAAAAGTGAGTTAATTTTTTTTTATATATAATTTATAGTTTCATTTGACTTGAGGACACGTAAAATTTAGGTGTGGACTATTTGTTCAACCCACAATCATGACACTTTATACCTTTTTATTATCTAATATTTGTTCAAAATATATTTCGCAATTAGAATTTTAATATGTTTTTCTTTATTTTGTAGGATTATGAAGATCTAAATAAAACAAATAACAAGTTCAAAATTCTTACAAAATGAGATGGAAGAAGAAGTGTTGGACCATAAAAAGAAGAAGAAAAGAAAGGTTGACTCCAGCTGAGAGCACAAGCCCGAAGCCTTGGCCTAGTCTGCCTTCGCTGCTCCCCCAGCTTTTCTCTCACTCTCACTTCAAGCCTGTTCTTTTTGTTTCAGCCATGGCCCAATCTTCCTCCTTCCCATTCTAGCAGCCCAGCGCCATGCCGACAGCTCCTTTCGTCTTCTCATTTCGGGTCGGTGCACAGTCTAGGCCCAGTTCTCCCACTCCCAGCCTTCTTCTTCTTTCTGCCCTGTAGCCCATCTGCTGCCCAAACTCATAAACACTACTACTAATCCACCCCCCATCTTCATTTACTGGTCGCACGCTGATCACTTGACATACGCGATTCCCTTCTCCTTCCATTTTTCTCTCTCCTCTTCGGCTCTTCCTAGAAGATCGAGGCTCCCAGGCAGTTCTTCTTCTTCTATCTGCTAAACAAATGCATGCTATTCAGAGAGGCCCTGCCCCCCTTTATTCTTCTTCATTACACCTTTAATCATTTTCATTACCTCACGATCTTTAACTGTTTCTTTTTCTCCTTCATCAATGGCGAGTATTAAAGGTAATCTACTCATCTAATTGGGTTCAACAGTTACAGGAGTCAATTGGGAAATAATGGGTTGGTTCATAATTGAAGAATGGATGAGGGGAAGAGGAGAAGATGGTTATTAAGGGCAGCAGGAGGCAAACAGAGGGGAGGCAATAGTAGTAAAGCAGCCATTTGTTTTTTTTCTTTCCATTTTGTTCTTCAAGCTCTAGATATTGCTCTTAATTATGCATTTAGTTCAATTTGGATTCCGAGTTTCCAAACTTTGAATGAATTTTTGAGTTTTGTTGCAGAAATTGCATTCAGTTGCTCAAGCTATATTTGGTTTCGAGAGCTGAAATGGCAAGTTGTCCCCTCGCCTGTTTTGAGTTGGTTCCTCTATTCCAGAACCCAGTTTCTAGGTTGCTAACTTCGTTCCTTCATTTGGGGTTTTAACATTGTAGAAGTTTGAAATTCAGCTACAGTTTGCTGCATTGCTTAGTTCAATTATTTCCCCAATTTCATCCCTGGCAGTCCCACTCTTTAGTTTTGTTTACTTTCTTTCTGAGATATTGGCATGTTTTTGACTTGGTAGGCGTGAGCTTAAGAGTTTTAACTTTTGTTTTATTGGTAATGTGTTTTGGGTTGGCAAATTGTTGTTTCTTCCCTTTTTAGTTCTACATATGTTAGAATGAGTTTACTAGAATTTCAGTACTTTGAGCCATTTTTCTAGTTATTGTCGTTTAGTTTTAGTTAGATGCTTCTATAAATATGCTAGTTTTCCTTTCATTGAGTGTCCAAATTCCATCTCTCATTCTTGGGGACAACATTGTAAGTGCTACAACATTAAGCCATGCGCTTGCAAAAAATTTCATCGCATTTTTCTGTGCATTTTTCTGTAAATATTTTGTACCCACGATAGTGTCTGCGTCTTCATGAATAATAACAATAATACAAATAATTACGAGGGGTTAACATTGACAACGACAGTATTTGAACAAGAAATGAACATACGCACTGGCATGTTTCACATATGACAACGTCTAAATCAACCAACAAAATACAACTTTAGAATATTACATGCTGAAGTGAGTAGCAGCAAAATAAAGCACATCATTCCCCTGGGAAATATCACTGCCAGATACCCTACTTTCTGTGAAAATTATAATTAGGGGACCATGTTAATAAAATATATTTAAAAGGGTCAATATTTAGTAAAACTATTTTAAGGGGCACTTTTTTCATTTTTAATTTACCCCTCAAACTTTTCATATTTGTATTTTAGCACAAATCCTTGAAAAACTTACTTTCAAAAATCTAAAATTTGTGCATGCATAAGTTTTCTTATAAGTACTACTCGAGGTCCTCTTTTAACTGGTATTAGAGTCACGTGAACAAAAATAATTAAGTAATTAATAATTAATTAAACTAATTATCCGTGATTAATGCTTGAATCATCTCCTGCTTGCCCTGGACTGAATTATTAATTATCACATTGTTTACTCACCAAAAGACATTTCTTCAGTAGTCACCTCAACTAAATTATATCATTGATATAATTTTAGAATTAAAAGTAGAATTAGGTAAACTTAAGACTGAAGTCAAGGAGCTTAAGATGCAATCATTTGTAATTCACCTTTCTCTACTTAATAAAGTAAGACATAGTGAAAAAGCTACTTCCAGAATTAGTATTCAATTTGAGTATAAATATCATTTCCAAAACCCAAAAGGCAAAAATCAATTTCCTTTGTATGATATAACAATTCAAAAAGAAGTAGAAGAAAATTAGGTGAGAAATCGACTGAAAAAGTAGAAAAAGAAGAAGAAGATGGAGTATAAGTAGTATACTCTTGAAGAACTATAGAATATGTTTGAGAGAGAATAGAATTCAGAAGAATTAAATAAGATCATGGGCCACAAACATGACGTATTGTCTAATAAAGAGACTAATGATGTCCAATTAGAAGAAGAAATATATCAAGCAGATGAACCTAATCATGCTAGAAGATCTTAATGTTGTATCCTTGGAAGAAATTAAAAGAAAATCTGATCAAAAATATGGTGAAATGGCTGTTAAAGATGAGGTTAATGCAATTGGAGAAGAACTTGATTTAAGTGAGATAGAGACAAATCTGGTTAACAATATTTTTCCTAAGCCTGAGGAATTTAGTGAACCTTTTAGAAGAAATACTCATTTCATAAAACCTAGGTATGTTCCAGTAGGACGTACAGCCAATTTCTCCTTCAGGTTCACCCCAAGAAAAACTACAACCTTTGAAGAAGTCGGCCTTACTTCAATTAGTCAGACGAGATACATTTTAAACATAGATGGAGCTCGTAATAGCGAAGAAATATTTAAACATTAGAAAAGATGTATGAATAGTATCTTAAACCAAATACTACCTAGACTGCTGTAAATTTTCTAAACTACATTAAACATAGTTTCTCTAACATTGTACCTGACTTGTATGATTTATTAAATGAAGATAGTAAAAATACATTAAGAATGATGGAAACACTAGCTGCTATGTTCAAAAATGTATGTAAGGAAATTGAACCCAAATTGGTCGGAGCTAAACTTGAATCTGAACAAAAGGTAAGAAAACGGCAGAAAAAGATTAATAATATAGAATTTTGCAATATGAGATATCTAAAAAATTATATTATTGAATTTGATCAATATTATTACCAAATTGGGCATAATAAAACTAATCTTGATATGTTCTATGATAAATTGTCATATCCGATAAATTACATAATTAATAAAAAGTACATTGCGGCTTCAACGTGCTGATGTCATTAATACCCTTGGTTCGAGAATCTCTTATTTAAGAAAATGGGTCAATGATCAATGTCTTGATCTCCAAAAGTAAAAGAAATTAAAAAGCAATTCCTAACTTACTGGGATTCACCTCACGAATGGAAAAACGAACCTGAAAGGAGACAAAAAAGAAAATTTTATAAGAAAAAAAGCTTTAATAAGCAAAGAGGAGAAAAATGTAGAAGAAAATATTATAACAAACCGAGTCTTAAAAAACATAGATTTTTTAGGAAAGCAGCTTATTGTCCTGTAGGAAAGAACAACTGCAGATGCTAGGCATACGGAGAAGTAGGACATTATACTAATGAATGCAAAAATAGGAAGAATAACAAGCTTATCGAGACCTTGGGTATCTTAGATTATGTTGAGCTTAATGAACATAAGGCAGTAGACCTAGCCCTAAATAACAACTAAAGAATTGTTGAAATCATACTGGACAATGAATATAAAGAAAGTAATTATGAAGAAACCAGTCATATGATGAAAAGTGGCTCAATTGGTCTTGGTGATCTTCAAGGAGAAGAGTTTGTTGTAGACAATGATAACAAGGAAGTCAAAGGAGATTTGGTCCTTCCTATAACCCAGAAGGACATTATCTATAAAAAAATTCATCTTTCAATTAAAGAGTAAGTATGTATGCAAAAATGATGGAAGGAGATATAGAGATAAAAGACTTTAAGTATGATGTGGGAGAAGTTAATCTCATTATGGCAAAGCATTCTCAAACATAACAAAGACAGAAAGCAATAGGAGATAAAAATTGATCGGTCATGAATATCTAGCTTTGCCAATCTTACAAAAATCAATAAGAAAAATATGATAAAAATTGAAGAGAATGGTAAAATTACCATCAAACCCCAATTATTAAGAAGTATAAGTGCGACATCAGAATGGGAAGAAGGATCTTCTTCAGCTAAAGAAGATCTTAAAGAAAATGATACAATTAGCATGACTAGTGAAATGAGTAGGATAGTTTTGAATCCGCAAGTCATCGTGTAGGCAGAAGTATGAGTCTAGATAGGAAAGTCGTTGAGTACAAAACAAGAACTATTGGTGAGCCCATTTATATGGATAAATTAGTCAAAAATATGACTATGGAGATATACTATGAAGTCACCAACATAAATCCTAATAGCATCTACATCCTAATAAACGTATGCTTAGAGGGATATAATAAATATGAGTTATGTGCCTACATAGATAGTGGTTACTCTGCCTGCTTTGGAAAAAGATCATTATTTCTAGAGTTTATGTGGAAAAGAGCCAAAAATCCTTTACAAGTGAGGATAGCTGATAATAACATTATGAGTCACAATGAAGCCATAGAAGGGTTGTCTATAGAATTAGAAGGAGCCCAATGCATTATACTGATTTTATGGGCTATTGATCAACCCTCTCATGATATGATTATTGAAAATGATTTTTAGAGATTATATTCTCCATGCACACAGACCATAATCAAATAATATTCACAATAAATGGTCACTCACTTCCTATTGAAAACTTAAGCAAGGCTTACACTCATCAAAAATTGAGTTTACATGCAGCCAGTGCAGTGAGAAGGTAATGTCTGCACAACATGAGATAGCATTGATAATCTTATTACTTGAGTTATTTATTAAAGAGCAGATTGTCGAACAACAAGAAAAATTATACAAAGAACTCTATTCTGATAATGCACTAAAATTTTAGGATAAAGATATGACATTTGCAAAAACTGCCCCGTTAAATCCCAATACTATTATTCGAGCCAAACACATGGTGCACACATGCCAAGATATCTAGAAATTTGATAAACAAATCAAAGAACTTTTAGATAAAGGATTAATCAGGAATAGCAAGAGTCTTCACACTAGCCCCGTGTTCATGGTAAGAAATCATGTTGAAGAAAAGAGAGGAAAAATAAGAATGATAATTAATTATGAAAAGCTTAATAATAATACTGTATTTGATGGTTATTACATTCCTAACAAAATAGTCCCTTTTAATAAACTCCAAGCCGCTTCTTGGTTCTCAAAAATGGATTGTAAAAGTGATTATTGGTAGATAAAAATGGATGAGGAAAGTATTCCTTTAACTACATTTAGTGCCCCACAAGGACATTATGAATCCATAGCAACGCCAATTGGTCTTAAAAACGCACCTGAAATATTCCAAAAAAGAATGGATAACTTCTTTAGAGATCTTAATTACTGTTGTCTAGTTTACATTGATGGTATCCTTGTCTTTCCTAAAACTCTAGAATAGTATAAAGATGATGTCTTAGTTGTCACTTAAAGATGCATTGATCATGGTATCATACTTGGTAAGAACAAGTGAATTTATGCTGAACAAGAAATTGAGTCCTTAGGCTTAGAAATAAAAGCTAAACAAATCATCCTATAAAAGCATATTCTGCAAAAAATAGAGAATTTCCCTCAAATTGAAGATAGGAAGCAATTATAAAGATTCCTTAGATGCCTTACCTATACTTCTGATTTTACTAAAAATTTAGTTAAATTGAGAAATCTATTGTAGTAGAAATTCAAGAAAGAAGTAAGTTGGACATAGACCACTAATGATACAAAGATTGTTCAAAATTTTAAAAAGATGTACAAAAATCTTCATATTCTTAATTCGCCTAATGAAGGAGATGATTTAGTGCTTGAAACAGATGTCAATAATGTGCATTGGAGCGCAGCACTCAAAATCAAAGAAGGAGAAAAACTCTACAAGTATTACAGTGGAAGTTTTAATAATGCATAATACAACTACCCCATGATGGAAAAAGAAATCCTTGTAGTCATAAGGGGAATTGAAAAGTTCTTAATCCTTTTAACCTTAAAACCTTTCCTTATTCGAATTGATTGCAAAGGAATACTTGATTTTATGAAAAAGAATTTATTAAATATGCAAGCGCAAGGGCAACTCCTGCGTTAACAATTATGGCTTAACTAGTTTTCCTTTTCTATTGAACATATACAGGGATCGAAGAACTCGTTGGCAGATAGTTTGACTCGAGAACTCGCCAATACTGATCATCAGAGCAGAACTCCTACTAGAAAAGAAGGAAATCCATAGGGAAATGCTATTGTTACTAGAATGTGTTTCTCCTTTTAGTAAAGTCCTTATTGATAATTTGGAATTTCATACAAAAAGTAGATCACGTTTTGATTTGCTATCTTCTGCCTACCAAAACCCAAAGATTTTTCTCTTCTAGTGTTACAAGTTAATTACCTAAGATGTCCTTATGATATCTCAAAAAAAATAAGTTCTTATGTTCAAGAAAAATGGTTTAATGAATGGTATGCAGCCTGTATTGACTATTATCATAATTATTCCTCTAATATTTAGGATTCTTGGAGTACAACGATGTACTTTTCCGATAAGTCTGGAGTTGGTGGTGATAGTTTCATAGCAAATTCAATCTCTCCAAATGACCCCGTCATTCAAGCCTGGGTTAGGGATGACAGCGGATCCTGGACCCGATTTAGATCCACCAGATCTGTTCCATTTCCAACGATATGGATCCTAAAATTATGGACCAGTTGGAATTTTAGAGGATCCGAGTCTTACTAGATCTGGGTTAGATCTAAATATGAATTTGAGACTTTGAGACCTAGACTCGACCCTGGACCCGTATACAGACCCGTTCATTTTATTTTTTTTGACCGTGCATTGTTATTTTGCCTAGGGGTTTTTGGCCTTCTGCGTTTTGAGACTTTTGAGTCCCTCAGACCCTTACGCTCCCTCTCCATCTATCTCTCTCAGAATTCTCAGCCGGTCAACCACTCAGCCCACAGTTCGCATCTGTCGTCTCCCCTCCATAGCTCCACCGGCCATCATCATACACCTTCATGGCCGGCGCTACAGCTTCCTCTCGTTTTGAGCCTTTGGTATTATAGACTTTGTAATTTGTTTTCAACTTGAAGACTGAGGTCTGGTAATTGATAGGTATGCATCGATGTTAGACAACTTATTTGGCTTATGTTGAATGACTTAATAATAGAGGATAGTGGGCCACTATCAATAATTTCTACTTATAATTTAGTATTTTGCTTTGTGTTATGGCGGTGAAGTTAATCATATGGTAAAATTTTATGTATGTACTTTTATTTTGTTGTGAAAAATAAGAAAGTGAAAAAAAGTGACTCAAAGTGACAGGACCCATTAAGGACCCATTAGGCCCTTTAGATCCAGAAGATTCGGGTCTGGATCCAAAATTTATAGACCCTGTAAATTTAGAGCAGATCTAGATCTAGGTCTGAAAAATGGATTTGGATTTGGATTTGGATCTTGGTAGACCCGATCCAGACCCAGTCCATTGCCATCCCTAGCCTGGGAGTACAGGATGGTACTTTACTTTCTGAAATTTCTAGATCCAAAGTATCTATTTTTCTTAAAATTAACCAAGTTCTAATAATGAGTGTTCAGAAGGATCCATTGAATTCTAACATCTCCTGATGGTCCAAGAAAAATTTCAAATAATCGATGCCTATATGTAGAGGTACATTGTGCCCTAATCGAGTATAAAAATAGAAAAGCTAAATCACTCCATTATCCTGTTCAGATTGTTGATTACAACGATCCCTATGATTAACGACAAGAATGATTTCCAGATCAATGAGAATTAGTTACTGATTCTACTTTAACAAGAGCCATCGGTTTTTACAACATTTATCATCAACGTTGGCCATTAGTTGAACAAAGAAAAATGTTAATGCATTGCAGAAATACTACTTTGGCCTATGACAATGAGTTTAAAGAATACATGAAAGTGGAGGAAGTGGTTTCAGAAAATATTTTTTATTATCTCTTTGATATTGGAGTTGGAAAATTCTTATCAGAAAAAGAAAAGAGATATCTTCTTGAATTATTTGAGAAATGGGACCCAGAGCATCTTTAATTAAATGAAGATTTTAATGATTATCCAGATAATGATGGTCTGGAAGATATAATAGGAGATGAAGGCGTGCAGAATCTCGAAAATGATGATTAGTCTTGTCACCATGAAAAACTCTGAAAAATGATTGCTTCATTATTATACTATTTTGACAATAGTTAGGTCTGTAAAATAAAGCAGTTCGCTATAGCCATATGAAAAATCAGTGTGTACTATAGTCATATGAAAAATCAATGTGTATTTTAGCCAATAGGGCATGCTATGTGCCCCCATCCCCTCTATAAAAGAAGGGATCGAGTGCTTAGAATGGACATGGTCATTTGAGCATTCTTGAGTAAAAGAGAAGCTAGGATTCTCCATTTCTCTATGAGCAAGCATATCTAACGATCTTAACTTATGACCCTCTTTAAGCTTTCTATTATAATATTTCCACTTTCAAGTTTTCAATAAAAGAAGTTTCCCAATCGGGAATACTATTCGATTAAACCTTATGTCTTAAATATTATAATTTCTTAATTAAAGTCCCACTATCCTTTAAATATATAAAACTTGATTGGCGACTACGATCTGAGATAGAAAATAAAACGGATTTATGTTGTACCTAATCTAAGGAAGGTAGGGTTGACATTAGCAATCTCTGTAAACCAGAAGCTAGAGGAACATCGAAGTCCAGTGCCTACTAAGTTCAGGCAATAGTCAAAGCTTTCTAATTAAGCTTTAATTATTGTGCTAAGCATGGTGAACTGTTAATCATAAAAAATATAATATTTATGATATATGTAGTAAATTGTGATGACTAATATCAGAAAAGTCATTATAAGAAGTCCAAATAAAAATATAAGCTCAGTTTTATCAAAAAGTTCCAAAAACTTGAATATTTGTGCATTAAACCTCATTTTGAGTAAAAATAGTAAATTTAGAAAGTTCAAGGACTAAACAGCAAAGAAAAACTTTAAAAAGTAACTGTTTCGAAAAAAATTGACCCTTAATAATAGTTTATCCAAAATAGTAAGTACTTGGGAATACATTTTAAAAAAATTGACCCCAAAAATTATCTTCATAGAATCCAGGGTATCCTAAAGTCACAAATTATCATTCCTCCCCTTCAGGTGTAATATTGTTTTAGCGTTGTGGACCACAATAAACACACCACAAACACAGATGCCAAAAATCAGTCCATAATGACTTTCATAGTCACTAACGGAAGAGGTCAAGAAAGGCTTATCATCTTTGATGGCAACGTCCCCCATCATTGGTGGCCACACACTTCCCACACCCACATCAGGCAAATGACGAGGATGATGTTCATTATACCCGAAATTCCACACCATTGTTTCCGTTTTTGTAGAGCAGCCCTTACCTTCCAGTCCATATCCTGATGTTCTTCTTGGATAAATTGGTGATAGTTTCATTCTATATAGACCAAATTGGGAACCTCTCATAGCTCTTAGTTAGCTGGTTATTGATGTCTCCGGCTTGTTTCGGATAGTCTGGATCTATTATAGCCAAGTATGGACATGTATTTGGGTGCTACATACAGTGCCTTATGGAGCAACATGCACAGCACATATGAGTATGGTAAGCAATTTTTTTTAGGGAACACAACAACAGAGTACAAATTTAAGTAATCATTGCTTTACCTCACAAGGGCAGACAACATGATGCTGCCTGTAGTTATCATCATCCTGAACCATTACAACTTCCAAACCGCAGTTGCAATAAAATTTTCTCACATTGTTGAAGTCACTGAGACTAGTCCCCGACCTTCCAGATGTCTGATTATATGATGTTCTCCCAGATGGGCCAACCATGTTGCCTTGGTAAATTCTGAAGACAGCCTCCATAATACTACCAGCACCAACTAATGTGGCCTCACCTACTTCCCCTTTATAATGGCAAACACAGTCGCATTTAAGCCAATCTATTACTGACGCATTAATCACGTCTAACGTTGCAAGGTATTACTCATTTGCTGAAAGGGACCATGATACACGAAACCATGGTTTACAGTACACTGCAGCCTAAGCGTCTCACAGCAATTTCGAACAGTGGGGCCCTCATTTGACCAAAATGTCATCATCCTCACAACCTGCAACAAATTCTGGGCTTCTACCACCTATAGCTGAAGGTGTACCATGGATGACAATGGTGGTGTGGGAGATGAACTATGCTGCTGCGGTACCATGGAAGGGGATACAATTAACTCTGCCACCTACTTTCCCACTAACACACCATTAAGGGAATAGTTGTAGTGTTGACGTAGTGGTCCCCATTTGAATTAATGAAGTCCTACACATATTGTTCACCACATGCACAGCTTAAATTTGAAAATGGGGTTGTTGTTGTGCCTCTATTATTTGCCCCTTCACTATCGTCCTCCCCAAAGCCCCTCCATGAGCATGGATATGAATATACCCCCTGTGCACCAATAATTGGGTGGGTTGAAGGCATGCAATTCATGCCCATAGACAACATAACTTTAAAGTTATATATGGACTTCCCAGTACGTTATTAAGAGGACTTTGATGCTGTCTCGTGTCAACAACTGCGCAACCTACAGTGGTTCCTCCCAACGTTTGTGCATATTCCTGCACAAATCCCCATTGTAAGGGAGTTTTATCGCATGTGGAGCGAACAACAATGTACATTGGCATGAAATGGCTATGGGTGCATCTGATGCGTTGAAGGTAACTTCGGACCAAGGGACAACACACATGATGGACATAGATCCCATCCCAAGACTGTCAATCACCTCACTTAGGATGTTCATTGTCTCACAATCTGTAACGGCCCACGAATTCTACAGCTGGACTAATGACACATATATACACATTGTCCAAAGGGGTCAACCAGGAGCACAGGTGGATATAACCTCTACACCGATTATGCAAGGCAATGGAATGAAGTACAACTTTCAAACTGTCCCGAGCAGATCACACATTAGCATCCCTCCCAAGTCGGCAACTCCTGGCTGACTGGTGTGTAACGTCCCCAAAATGCTAATGACATGATTTACGGAAAACTACAGCAGAAGACTTAATGATAGAAGGCGTTACCACCGTCCTAATAAGGACAAGGTTCACTGAAACCATTTAATCTAGCAACTCTTGTTCACAATCACAATATCTATTAAACTGAAAGACTCCAAGACCGAAGTCCATAATAGTTCAATTTCAAAAAAATTGCGTTCATTATACCATGTGCTAACTCGCACTCCACACTACACAAGTATATTGAATATGTACCCAACTTGACCCTGAGGTCAATCCCAATATTTATGCTATGCTGAATCCACTGTGAGCATCTGATGACCTCTAAAAGGGCTTCCTAAATGAAGAAACATGTGATACTTCATCACCTAAAATGGAAAACATGAAACCAATTCAAAAATGTGAGTTAAAAACTCAGTACATGTATTCCTGTATTGTAAATGAGCGTAGAAATACTATTGATAGGTACCCGCATTTGCAATTTATTTAGTTCGCAATAACAATGAAAATGAAACTAATATAAAACTGAATTGCTCATTATTATTTGGATATGAACCCCTTGCAATGATATGATCTTTACATACATATACACCTGCCAATCCGATCAAGAGTTAGCCTGAAGCCGCACGGGTAAATGATGGGCTGACACCCTATAGATGATACCCGACAGAGTCACAAGTTAAATGATAAATCATTGTATAAATTAATTCATTGATAAACTCATTAAGAGTTGTAACTTGATAAATATATTCTACTTTCTGAAGATACAGGCAATGGACGTACTTTGAGTCTTTTAAAAAAATATCATCTGACTTGATAAATGTGTTCTGACTTGATAACACTTATGCATAATGGGAAACACTAACTAGGCCTCGACTTTGTTTCATAAATATCATTATAGGTATGTGTAGTTAGTAAATGATCCTTACTCACATAATCAAGTAAGTAAAAGTATGTGTAATAAAAATTGAGTAATTAAATGGTATACATAACTTGGGTATTTCAATACAACTTCAAAACTGAATTAATGAAAGTAATTAAATTCGATATAAAGTAAATGAAAGTAAAGTATACCATAATGAGATAAATGAGATTACAAAGGAAAAGGCTTTGATGGTGACAAATGGGTGAGTGGTTTTGGGCTTTTCTAAAATAGGTTACTGATACAGGTTTAAGGCTCGTTGATGTGTAGTTTGGTTAAAGATAATATTGAATATACTAGATTGGCTTAATAAATACATTTGATACATTCTAAATTGAGTAAGCAATAGAGGTTTGAGACTAAGAGAGATATATCTTGATTCAAAATAGCATTAACTGCAGTAACCTAGTCTGATAAATATAGTTTCTAAGTTAAACATTCTCCCCACTTCCCATATTTCATTCATAAGTCCATTAAATACAGTCTTTTTTATCCCAAATAGATTATTGAACCCAATGAAAGCTATTAAACTCCCCAAGCTTGGTACATTCTTTATAATATCCATAAGTGATTCAAAAACTCATAATTAAGCTTCCAAGTTGTATACTTATCTGCTTCTTTCTCATTAATCAAGTTAAAAGCTCTATGAAAGTCCATGAATATTCATTCCTCTCTTAAATGACCTTGCTTGGCCCAAAATACATAAAATGAGTGCATAATCAATCTCACTCAATTTTTATTATTGCTCTTTACACAATTACTCAAGATGCTTCCAAAAATCACCAAGCTCCAAATACTTTTCCAAAATTTATGAAATCCCATAGAAAATTCAAAAATAATATGGAAAATCTATAGTAAAATTTTCAGAAGTTTCCTTTAAGCATACGCTGCACAAAAATTGTAATAATAGCCCAATTTACACCAAAATAGGTCAGTTCACTTCAAAAATTTATAACATTCACTCTTGACTTCAAATGGAGACCTAAAACCCTAATATGGAAAGATTAAGAAGTCCCAAAAACCTTTCATTCACAACACAATAAAGTTCCAAAAATATGATTCCCACAATAAAGTTCCCAAAATGTGGCTAGAATACAAGTGTGTCAGTTTTACTCTAACCTACGCAGTTCTCGTAAAATGACCATAACTTTGGACACAAAACTCATATTAAGGCAATTTAAAAGGAATTTGAAAGCTAACACACTGACCTATCTACCGATTAAAAATCATAATTTTTCAATGGGCCAATCATTACCAGTTTAATCTCAAAATCTCCCCTATTTTTTACCATTTTTAGCCCTCTCTATTTTTCTTTCTCCTCTTTTTTTCACATAAATCCTCAATTAAAATCACTCCAAATCACCAAAAACATCCTCATAATCATCAATAAGACTAAAGATTATAAAATCATACACAATATAATACAAATTCATCACTTGAATTAAGTTAACTTGATCATGACAAAACCCTAACTTTAACATGCTTCAAGCTCAATTCCACCATGATCAATATCCCCAAAATCAATAAATTTTGTGTGATAACATTTATTTTGATCATGAAAACATAAATTAAACTAAAATAATCACCATAACCAAAAATACATCAAGATAGAGTTAGAGTTTTTACTCATTTTGAGCTTGGATAGTAGAGGATGGAGTTGGTGTTTGATGTTCGAGGAGAGAGTAAGAAGATGAAGGCTAGACTTGTCTTGGTGGTAAATAACTTGGATGTTTATCTTCGATATTTGGCTAATATTTAAGCCTCCAAAAATATATTTTTGATCATTAAAGTTAGGTACAAATGATAGCAATTAACTTAATTTAATTGCACCAAAAGTTTCGGGTCAAAATTTGACCTAATGGAATTGGGCCATAATTTGGGCTGAATGAATTGGATCAAAATAAATGAATCCATGCCCAAGTTTTTGCATAGCTAAAACTTAAAATTTTGTGACGTTATGGAAAATAATTTAACGCTCAATCATAATTGTCGAGGCCTACTATCGATTCATCTGAAATATAATCAATCAACGAAACTTGAATTTTCAATCAATGAAACTTGAATTGCAAATTGGGACCCAAATGAAATATCTCCCAACTG
>NCQV01020311.1:0-10239 GCA_002740545.1 Lophocereus schottii | reverse complement strand
ATTGGCATTTCGCCATTTTAAGTATTTCAGAAATGAAAGATTTTAAGGGCTATTAAGAGGCCAGTTTCGAACGAGATTTGGAAGGCTTATAAGGGTCATTAGAGGTGCAATATGAAGGAGATTTCTTTTTAAAGAATATGAGCCTCAAGAGGGTACATAAAGTGTGTTTAAGAAAAAGAAAGAAAGCTTCTTGCGCATATCTTATGAATGAAAGTCCAAATGTAGTTTAAATGAAATTTCAAATGAAGTATGGTTATATCCTCGTAATGCATCGAACATTTAAGCTTTCAAATGTGCATATCCTATGAAAGAAAGTTTCTTGCCAAGTCTCTCTTCCTAAAATGAGTATTTCAAAAACTTTTAGAAAGAATTATAAGCCTTGAAGAAGTTAGCGTGTTATACACTATTCTTGGAACATATCATGAGCCACTATATTTTCAAAAGTACATTTGAAGGCATCTTACTCAATCCTTATTGCTTACTCGTTTATGTGCTTAAGTGCTTGTTAGTAGGGAAGTTTGGTCATTAAGGGCCTAGAAATGAGTTCAAGTAGCTAGTATGAAGTTTATAGGTGGTAATCTTTCATTAGGGACTATGAGTGCCTAATATAATAGTAATAGTAATGTATAAATGCGTGATATGTGGCTATTATTGGTATTATTGTCTACAACTAATTTGGTTTTAAGGAGTCAGGGAATACTTGCTGAGCATGTGGTTGCTCATCCCATTACTCTTTCCCCTTTTCCCAGGTTTTCTGTGTGATAGGTAGAAGTTGATTCACTTATGTCGAGTCAGAGTTTACCCTTGCTTAATAAGGTGCCATGTGTGCACATATAAAAGTGGTTTTACGTGTTTAACGATGTAAAATGATGTATCCTACAATTGTAATTGTACGTGACAAAATACTGTAGTTTATGTAATGCATATTATTAATAAGTCGCTCTGTATGGCCATGTGAGTCAACCATGTTATTAGTCAGTTGTCTTTTTAGCTGGGGTTTTTTATATTTTGGGATGTAAACACCAGTACTCTAGATGTGTGAACCGTTGAGTTGTATCTTTTATTTCCTTCTTTGTTATTGAACTATATTATTTGGTTTACTCCGAGTGCGTGGCTCGTTGAGTTATGGACTCCGACGTGTAGCCGTGTAGAGTTCTTTACGCTTTCGTTGATTGCAAGGATTTAATGTAAGGCTTTAAGCCTGGAAAATTGTTAGTTTTTTGGCGAAACTTTGTCCGTTTCACCCTAGAATTTAAGTAGGAGTTAAGAAAGCATTAACTCTCCTAACCCTAGGGGTTGGGGGTGTTACAAGGGGTAAACGTATTTGATTTCAGCTCATGGTTTGAATATTTTGCGTTTTTATGTTTTTAGGTAGGGCAACGGTAAAGTTCTCAAGTTTCGCAATATGAATGAGGCAAAGACTATCAATATGGTGTAGAAAAGCTAATAGTGATTTTCAAAGAAGCTTTGGTTTGTCTACATGTATACATAATGGGCATGTTATGTCATTTGCCTCATTTTAGGGAAGGAATGCCATGATTTGTATCTCACACTTATTTTAGTTGATGAGCAATCACCTTTAGATTACATCATGTAATACATTTGGTAGAAATGAGAAATGGTTGGCTTTTAGTTTGTCTAGCCTTATCCTCTTTGGATGGTGATAATGATTTCGATCAGAGGTCTTCTGCTACATTAACCATAAACGATTAGTTTATTAGGACTAAGAAGATAGTTAGTGATTGGAGGCATTACAATAAATCTTGGTGGATATTAGAAGCTCCAGATATTCAATAGCTCCTTCAAGAAGTTGAAATATGAGGTAGTAACATTAGGGGTATTCATCATAGGTTTTGTAGATAAGAAATATGCCGACTTGAAAGCAAGAAGTTACCAGTCTGAGTGGGATAGAAAAGGAACTCCTGGACAGTTGAAATAAACTTCTCAGTTGTATATGCTTCCATGGCCTACATTGGGTTGACCAATTTTTAATGTTATCAAAGAAGTAGTTATACCTTTCTTCCTAATAATGCAATTTAAGCCGGATGATGGTAAGTCATAAAGGTTTTATAGGGATCAAAAAATGACAAGAGAATACAACTATGTCAACTTGAAATCATTTAGCGAAAACCTCCCAACCAAAGAATCTAGGAAAACAAGTTACAATAGGCAGTGCTCTCCTCTACGGCTGAAAAGAGGAAGATCCTTGAAGAAACAACTGAAGGAGAACGTGGGTTGCACGTTGGAGGATGAAGTCTAGCTACAAAGACACAAGAACAGGCTATTATTAGCCAAAATCCGCTCTAATGCTACGGAGATGGTAAGAAAAATCACAAGTACCAAAAGTTCACCCCTATATCTCAGTAACCATCCACTCCCTTGACCATGATGCACTTGTTGTTGTCTTTTACAAAGTGGAACATGAACATACTTGGACCTTTCCTAAAGGCAGCAGGGCAGCAATAGTTTCTCTTTGTTGCTATGGATTACTTCACCAAATAGGTGGTGGCAAAAGTTGTCTCTTCGATCATGTAAAGGGAGGTTTGGAAGTTCATTTGAAGAAATATCATCATAAGGTTTAGAGCCCCTCAGGCTAAGATGTTTGACAATGGTCGCCAATTCGATACTAACAAGGTTATTATTGTCTTGAGTATAGTTCTTAAACACGGTTCAACATCGTTGCATGACCTCAAGCAGATGGTCAAATCAAATATGCCAACAAGAAAATTCTCAATGGACTAAAAAAGAAGTTGAATGATGCTAGGGGACTTTGGACGAATGAGCTCCTGGGTATACTATGGTATGTTAGGATGACTAAAGAGAGCACCACTAGTGAAACTCTATTCATTCTTGTTTATGGATTTAAAGTTGTACTTCCGGTTGAAGTTGCCATTTATACTCACATGTTAACCATCTTCTAGGAAAACTCAACAATGAAACCCTAAGGGAGGCACTCAATCTACTCATTATTATGAAAGACGATGTCTACCTTCACAAAGAAATCACAAAGCTAAAGATGACATAGTTCTATAACTACAAGATCAAGGAATGAGCTCTAAAGAAGGAAGACTTGGTCTTAAGAAAAGTAGAGGCTACATGAAAAGGGGCAATTCGAGGGAAGTGAACTCCTAGTTGGAAATGTCTATACATGATTACTAAAAGAGGTGCACTCCAGAACATCCTCACTTGTTACACTTAAAGGCAATATCATCTTTAGGACTTGGCACACCAATAACTTAAGGAGGTATTACATATTTTCTCTGCAAGTAAGAGTCTTAGTAACAAGTAATCTTAAGCAAGGCTTGTTTGCCTATCATGTGTCTGCTGTATGTTCGACTGGCCCCTGAGTTTATCATTCACGAATATTAATCGAGTGATTAACACTCTTGTTCTTTTATTGATGATTTGTCGTTAGGATTTGGGGGCAATAAGTTAGAAAAGTTTCTAGACTTTGTGAAATTTCACTTTTGTAGATTTTGTTTCTCTTGAAAATCCTCTTCCAAATAAGAGAGAAATAGAAGCTTCAAACTCGGTGAAAAGGCTGAGAAAACTTAACGATAAAGTCCACTGGTGTCTAGAGTGAGATGATGCACAAATTAGCTAAGTTGGCAGATATCCCAAGTTAGGATGGATCTCAACTTTCCTAGGAATGCGATAATTGGTGAAGGGAACACTGATAAGGCAATCGACCTTACAACCAAACTTGCGCTACCTTCTTAAGAAAAGAGGCAAACAGAGGGCGGAAGTTCATTCAAACCACATACCAATGCAAGGGTTGACTAAACCGGTGAACATGCCCAGTGTTAAGATGCACATCTCAACATTCCTACAAATGCCGAGACAAGCCATAGGACGATAGGACAATCAATCTTGCAATTGAACTTACCCTCCCTCCTTAAGTAAATGGGGCTAACTCAGCATGAGATTTGGTTCAACCACATCCCATTGCAGGCGATGGGTAAATTAACAAGTGTATCTGGTGTTAAGATGTGTCTGGTGTTAAGATGTGTCATCTTAACATATTATGAAAGCCAAGACGAGCTCAAGGGATGATAGTGTGATTAGGTCCGTAACCAAATAGACCGTACAAACTCAAGAATGGGTGCTAAACTAGGCTTAACAATTCAGTGTAGCCACTTAGAAAAGGGATGCAGACAATTTAGGATGAACTTGGTTCCCCAGACTGCTATGCCTTTAGCCCTTAGGAGCTAAGGAGTAGATAATGAACACATTTACACAGTGTATAAAAGGTTACACCCCAAAACTTCCAGGATGCCAACCAACCTTTAGAATCATTAATGGTTAAGTGCAAGGCTAGAGCTTTTAGCTCTTAAGAGCTAGGAAGCCTCCAATTGATTTAGCAGTTTATACATAATACTTTTTCTCTAAACAAGGGGCTAAGGTGCATCAAAATTCAAAATAAAGTCTAAGTTCAGGAAGGGGCATACACTCGACGTATGTTTAAACAAAGTCAGTGTACCTATGAGAAAATAACAAGTTTCAAGGTGCACCATTGCCTAATGAAAACAGCATAAAATAGAAATAATTTGTACTTCCCAATGCCTAAAGGCGCAAAAGGAGGGCAACATATCTAAGGTGAAGTCTAATAAGAAGTGTGGTAAAGGGAGTAGTGCATCACACTTGGGCTGGACCATTCCCTAACTATCTTCCCTTTTGATTTGCTATAAGTAGCCTCGAGAACCTCGCCTAGTTCATTTATAAGGCTCTTAATTTTGAATAACCACCAAGGGCCTTTCCATGCTCATTCATAAGCTGTTCGACCATCAATAGCCGTGGTGCTCGACGTTAAAAACATTTGGCCTCAAAGATCGATGTTGTATTCGAACCCAAAGCCATTCGGCCACAATTGCATGCAAGAGGTTTTACTAGCTTAGCTCTTAGAACCTAAGAGCCTCAAGAGACTATGTCATGATCAGCTAATGAATCACTCAACCATGAATGGCCATACAAGGCCACCATATTTCCATCCCGAAATAGGAATTAATGACCCTATCATGATTGATTAGATATCGATCGTCATGAGCCACTCGATCATAGATGTTTTGGCCTCTATCAGTATGGTTGCAAAATAGTCGGTTGTGATTAGTTTGGCTGTTAGGTGAATGGCCATAAGATGTTCAGCCTTTATTCGTTCGGCCGCAAGATGAATGGCAGTAAAACAACCTATGAGAAAGGAAATTAGTTGCTCATCTCTTTTGTCGAGAGGCTTAAGTAAGCTCCCCGCTCAGCTTGTCGTTTGCTCGATTAGGGAAAATGCATCTCCTATTTGGATATTCTATATAGTGTTGGCTAGGCTTAGCCCCTCTCTCGCTCTGTCGTTCAAAGGCACTAAGTCAAGGAGGATGGCCCTCTTCCACTCATTTCTCTACGCAGTGCTGAGCTGACAAGAGGACCCTCTCTTGCTCAGACATTCTCATGGTAACAAGTTAGGAAGGATGCCCTAACTTAGCTTAGTTCTCTACTTAATGCGTGCCCCTTTTTCACTTGAAAATTCCTCGTAATGCCGAGAAAAGGAGGTGAGCCCCTTTCCACTCGAACATTCTGTATGTCGCCAAGCCAGAGAGGAATCCTTTTCTCCATTCGATTCTCTACTCGAGGCCCCTCTCCCACTTGAACATTCTATAGGGCGCTAAGCTAGGGAGGGTGCCGCTTTCCACTAGATTCTCTTCTCAATGTTGAGCTCTGGGAGAGGCATCTCTCTTGCTCGGACATTCGATACAACACTAACTAGCAAGATGTCCCTTTTTTGTCTCTTTCCTAATTAGTTTTCCCGATTGACATCGAGATGGAGAAGCCTCTCGTCTACTTAGTATATCGTTCAATTGAGCAAAACAGAAATCTTAGGGTTAAATTATATGCAAAGGAAATACCAGTGCAACAAGACAATTAAGAAGAAGTGCAGTGCAAGATAATATAAATTAAAATGAGAATTTCATTAATTCGAAGGAGTTCAGGTACAATCCGAAAATAAATTGTAACAATATTTTAAAGGGCCAAATCAAACTAAGGTTGCTCACATCTATCCTAGCAAATAGTCTACTAAATTATCATAACACACTATGAAGCTATAACAATCAAGCAAGCTACAGCGATCGTTTCATTAAGGCCCAAGTTAAGAGTTCGGGTTGGATCTCTTCATTTTAAGCAAGGCTCATCTCTTCTCTTTAGGCAAGGATCCTCTCTTCTCTATAAGCACGACTTCACTTGTGTCCATTGTAGTCCTTTTTAAAAAAAGCGATGGAACACATTCAAGCTTGAGGGGACTCCAATAGGCTCATTTTCTCCTTGGACAAAGCTCCCATGGGAAGGGCAAATGTTGATGAAACTGCACTCTCAATGTCATCATCATCACTAGGTGCATGAGCCCTAGCCTTATTGTTATGGCATCAAATTAGCTTATCCGGCTGACAAATCCCAAAGCTTTTCCAATGAAATTCCTTCAATGCTTCTATAAGTCCTGGGTACAAAAGGATGAGGCAATCCCAAAGTGGACCACTTCGTGGGGGATTGAGGCATAGATGACGCAGTAAATGATCCCAAGAATTCCAACATCATAATCATAAATATTCACTTAGGTCTTTGAAAAGTGAGGATGTAATAAAGGCCAACTTACTGGGAAAAGCCTAAGGAGAGGTGGAGGTGACTCCTTACATAATGTTCAGAAATTAAGCCTCAAAAAGATGAACCTAGCCTCATATTCACTTCTAAGAAAAAGGAACTTATGTTTATCCATGATATAGCTCATGAGGAAAAAGGAATAAGAAGTGAAGAATATCTTCAAAGATCTTCACTCTTATCCTCTCATATTTGTCATACAGAGTTACACTGATCCACATCTCATATGATCCCTTCAGGGAACGCTCGGCTGAGATGTGAAGGGACACATGTTTGAAGTACTTTGGACCTTTCTAGAATGGTGGGGACATATATGTGTCATCTTCCTTAGGGAAGCTGAGGTCAACGTAGGTCAAGGACTGACTTAGTAGGGAGAATTAGGAAGAATGTGGGGCAAAACAATTATTTCAGCCCTAAAACAGAGAATTAACAATCTACCCCTAAGCCCCAACTTGTTCCCAAGTTAAAATAGCCCTAGCTATCACCTTTATGGCAAGTAATCATCACCAGTCAAGACATCGCATCCATTATATTTCCAAGTTCGAACAAACTGTTAAATTCTCTCTACCTTTAATCTCCTCTTTTTCTATTTCTTTTTCTCTTAAGCATTGAATGGGCCTTCCTTGGGTCAAAATCGAGGTTGCTTTTTTTGTAGGTTGGGGGAACAAGGACATATTGTTATTTTGCATTGATTGACATGTCACCATTTGTAAGTCCAAGTTCTCTCTCTCTCTCTCTCTTACTCACTTTATTTACTCCAAACACATATATTATCTTGTTAATTTATAAAATGGCGTTAAAACATATTATGCATGCAAAGAGATAGTGAGAGATGTATAAGAGCATGACATAAGTCAAATTAGGATTTTAACTTTAATTTCAAGTCAAATCCAAACAAAGAATGCAATGCAAGTTATAGGGCAACTTAAAAATGAAAATAATGACCAAATCCATGGCAATATATATTGTAATGAATAATCATAATTCTTTAAAAAACACACTATTGGAGTTGAGAATTATAATTCTTTAAACATTACACTATTGTTCACAGTAATATTCCAAGGATATGATTTTGGATAATAAAAGGAACAAAGGGGAGGGGGGAGTAAACAGTAGGCACGAAAAATGGGAAGCAAATGAAACTTTGAAAACCATAGTTTCCTTTCTCTCTCGCTTCCTATGTTATCTCTTGAGAATCCGTTAATTAAAAGGAACTATATCAATAACTTTGCCAACGGTAGGGCCTAATGTTTTCAACTATTACGTTCATGGTAGTGTCTTTTCTTAGGTTAAATTTTGTCACCATTTGTGCGAGTTGATTTTCCCTCTCTTTAGATGGATTACCTATCCTTTCGATTTCATGTTTGTTACATTTGGAATCAAATTGTTGATAGATTACACTGCATGTTTTCAATCGACGTCAACTATTTGAATATGATTTATGATAACAGGTAAATGTTTTTCACAAAAAGTTATGTTAGACTTATGGATCTCCCTTGCAAAGGTTGCATCAAGAAACAACAATTTATGGAAGACAAGCATTGTGTGTGATAGCGATTAGTTTTCTTAAGTAAGAGATTTATTTTATTATTTAAGGTCGCCATTTGTTTCCATTTAATATTTTTTTAAGTGTTGTATGGCTTTTAATTAATCAATTTATCCTTAATTGCCACAAAAAAACGAAGGGGTATGAAAATATATTCAATGAAGGTAGATTAATATGCAAAATGTGGGCTGACTTTTAAATGTGCATTTTTCCTGGCATTAAGTGGGTCCTAATTGATAATTTTTTAATTTTTTAACCCACTCAACAACCATTATTGTGGAAAACTATTTCAACTATGGTCCTAGAACCTAGTATATAAAGAGTGATTCCGTGATTGAGTAAGTAGGCATAATTCATTGAGCCCTTATTTTGGACAATCCAGTGTGCTTTGATAGGTTAAAGGAGATGTGGGAGCCAGAGCACAAGGCCCAATCACCTCCCTATATAAATTTCCTTTCAACAAAAATTTAAGCGATTCCTACATTTTAAATCAAGGTTGTCTACTTCAAAGAACAGTCAGGATGTAAAGTGTGCTAGGAGCTTAGAAAATGTGAGCAATATGAGCTCCAAATTAGGCTCACCGTGTATTGTGAGGTAATGGAAGAAGTATAGGGACGTACATGTAACCTACTTATGATGCACTTTACTATATATATAAGGTCAGGCTCCCAACTTTGGGTGAGCCATTCGTTCTCTAAATCTCACTTGATATCAGAGCCAAAAAGAGTCTTCCAAACTCTCTGCTCTTGATTTTTTTAAAAAAAAAATCCTCTCCGGCGGCTCTAGGGCTCCGCCATCCCTTGACAGGTTTGCATGGCTACCATGGTGGGTTTCAATCACTCCACACCTACCTTGCCAATCATTGCCACTCCACTCGGCTCCTTTTGGGCTCAGGTTTCCTGCTCCACCACTGCCCCCACCTTCCTTGACAGTCTCTCATCTACTGTCGTGCTTTACTTGGACCTCGATTGTACCGCTGACTCTGTTGGCGTTGTTCATGGTGGCTGGTGTGTCCACCATCATGCCAACGCTGGGCTTGCTTAGGGGTTTACCGTCGCTAGCCCCGATTATTTAGATGGAGAATGTCATGACTTACGTGACTACGGTTTTGGCATCGGTTGATGATTTTGTTGGGAAAAATTGAGAGCGAAACAGTGCATAGGGATGATGGAAGAGTTTTAGGTCATAAAAAAAAGTGAGGATCAACTAATTAGCTACACTAAACTAAATGAAATTATTTAAAGCAATCTAGCAACCTAATTCAACTAAAGGAAGCCAAGCCAAATCTTTCAAATCATTGAAGCCATCTAAACTTAAGAAATCAATAAGACTATTCGAACTTAAATCAAACAAAACTAAATCTCCTAAATAACTAACTCAACTAATTCAACCAAACTACTAACTCAACTTATTTAGCTAACTTAAAATCAGATTAGTAATCACACAACCAAACTAACCATTATAATCTATTCTAAATAGGTCACTGTTCATTAACCTCACCAAGGCCTAAAACAGAAGCATATCAATTCAGCACAATAATTAGCTACATTCACCAGCATAAGCAACTAAGCAAGCACGCCCAAGCAATCATAGGCAATCGAATTCAACAGAACAAGTTCCCATTTCAGAATCAATTATTCTAGTTAATTAAACTAGCTCCCAAATATACTTAATTCAACCAAATCAAGCAAACAGACAACCACTGTGCAAAGGGGCGAGGGATTGAGAATAGAACAGAGGAAACGGTAACAGGGAAAGGGGGATTGGGAACGAAAGCAGAACAAACCGAGCTTACCAACCTAGAACCTGGAGCAGAGTAGTATGCAACCCATATCCACAACCTAAACATGACATACTCGAACTTCATCAAGTTTCAAAGTAACGCTTCAGAATCAACAATTCAGAACCAAGCGTTGAAATCTATCCTACTTTTTAAATAAGTCGCAAGCTAATCAGGGGAAGGGAGAGATAACTAAAATAAGCAATTCCAACCCAGAATCAATGCAACTCGAATCACAAATCATCCAATATAAATAAAAATCAAGAAAGCTACAAAA
>NCQV01020250.1:0-13031 GCA_002740545.1 Lophocereus schottii | reverse complement strand
ATCCTCGTGATTGTTGAGAGGCCTTCTGTAATAAATCCTTNNNNCAAGCAAGAATGCTGATGTTAGTCCTTTTTTGTGTTACAAGTTGCTTAGTTTTATGGCTAGGTCTGATTGAAATGTGAAAGAAGTACTATTTGTTGTCGGCTATTCGGTAATGACTCTAAGAGGGACATCCTCGTGCCCTTTCAATACTTTTGAATGTATATCCATCTTGATTAACTGTGATTTCTTGGTTGTCTCTTTGGTTTAGCTTTCAAGAGACTATCTCGGCTAGAGGGAATAATTCCAGCTCTAGAAACTTCGCATGCTCTCGCTTACCTGGAGAAGCTGTGCCCATCACTTCCAGATGGGACTAAGGTTGTAGTCAACTGTAGTGGCAGAGGTGATAAGGATGTTCATACAGCGATCAAGCATTTGCAGCTTTGATTCCCCTTTCCCCTGTTTTCTTCTTTTCTTCCAATTCAACCTCTTTCCCACCTAGTCCTCAATCCTGTTAATTGGCCAAACCAAGTATATCATATTCATGCTGTGTCCCCAGTTGTCCGCTACCACATTGTCTTCATTGTTTGGATTCGGAGGTGTTAATCATATGGTTTGTATCTTCAGAGCTAAAAACTCTTCAAAATAGACACAATAAAGAATTAAAAGGTCATCAGTTCATATTGCTTCTTGCAATAAAAATATCTTCGCTTGATGCCCCTGTTTGCTCCCAGTCATTGCAGCACAAATAAACTCGTCGCCATGAAAGAGGTTTTCCTGATTGAATTAAACAATATACCAATATTTTTAGCTTGGTGCAAGGGAAGGGCTGTTCGCTTTGCTTTGCCATGAAAGAATTTCGAGGGATAATGCTAATTTTGTGTGTTGACGTGACACGATTTGTATCTTTATTTAACAGGACACGAATATCGATATCAATAGAAATAAATAAATAAGAAACCATACCCAAAAGAAAGGGAAAAAGAAAATTAATTAAATGCAAACTTCACAGAAGATGAAGATAAAATTTGCTTTCTTGAAGCCGAAACTGGACGGCAATATACATATATAACAACGCAACAAGAGGCAGTCTCACTGGGAAAACTACAAATAGCTGACCAAAGCCAAAAGGCCGTATTGATACTCGTCTTCTTTCACATCACATTCACAACCAAAATTAGACAAATATATAAGTGAAGATTTTCAGAGTGAGACTCTGTTCTTTATTTCAAATGTCTTTGCTTCAATTCATGGACCAAATAAGATGCAGGCAGATGAGACACCATCTGCCTCGTCCACGTTCTAGGACGGAAATATGCAACTTTTCCTGTTTCTAGGGTTGTTCTTATTATAAAAAAAAGTGAAAGCCCTAAAAAAAATCTACTATTTATCTACCACATGAACCTGCCATGCTGCTCCAGCCTTGTCAGAATCCACTGGCCATAACTCCGTTCAACCCCTTTGCCCTCCATATTTCATGAGATCAACCTCTTCCATCCAGCGCTTAGCTCTGATCCCATCATTGCTTTGCCTGTAGGAGAACAAATAACAGAGCTCATGGTCAGTATTTGGCAAGATCAATGAATCACAATCTCCACATCTAGGCAATGTACTTCACAGCATCATATAGGAGACACAATTCGTGCATGAAAAAACAGCGAGTTCTCACCAACCTATGATTATTTCTGCTACTCCCTCGGTTTCCCATTAACCTAAATTATTCAAGATGTCAGAAGCAAGAAGATATTAGCCTCCATTGAATTTGTTCTTCTAGAAGTGGACCAGAGCACAGTGCTCAGAGCATCGGAGCCATGATGGTTGATGCAGGACTGCCCACCATAGAGGGTACATATGCACTGCAGCATTGCTGTTTGCACTTGTCACATCAGTCATTACTCGTGAGTTTTCCGTGGATAGGAGTTTAGTTTAGTTCGGTATCCCTCAACCGTCCACCCAGCCTAAATCAATTTTTATTGTTGTGGGTCACAGATGAGCTATTTTTTGTTGGTGTCAGGTGCACATGTGAAGCATATTGCTTTAGCACACCATGGTTCTCACCAGAAAAAGAATTGCCTACTGGTATTTCAGCTGCTTCAAAAGGGGACAGAAAATACGAAAGGCAATCATCATGTCTGATTCTTATGTTGCTTATGCTCTTGGTTTACCACCATTACCTATGTTGGACACTAAAACCTCTAAAATGAATGTGTGCCCTAGACATTTCATTTTAGGCAGAAAGCATGCAAAATCTACACCCAAACCCCCCCCCCCAAAAAGGGAACATGAACACCTGGACAAACATCCATCTTGGATAACTTGCAGCACTGAAAAAGATAGCTGAACATTGTCACAGGACACGAGAGAAAGTATGGTTCTTCCCGCAATGAAATTGTGGACCTTACTGGTTTTAAGTAGTAGCATAAACTGGATGATTGAATAGATAAAGCAACTACATCACTGATGAATGTAGGAAACTGCTGATGCAATGTTAGCCTACTGAAAATATTGTCTATTTCTGATATTTTGGAACTGAAACGATTCATACTTAATGAAATTCAAGAGTAACATAAACATTGCTCAACGGAGAGATGAAGACAGTCCTCAACACACAGGTACTTTGAATATTGAACAACCTCAACAATGTCGTCAGCCAAGCAGAGGCGTTCAAAGGTCAATGCACATGCAACATGAACCTTACTGTGGCTGGCTGAGAAGTTTGCAGGGACAATCAACTGAACCTGGGCAGAAAGATACAATGTGTGGCTCCCAAGGCAAGTTTCTGTTTCTTTCCCAGTCTTTGCTTGGGTTAAATATGGGGTGCCAGGGCATCAAGCAGCCACAAAACATCAGGTTGGAAAACAAGTTTTCAGTCCAGATAAAAACTGAGAAGGTTTGAGATCTCAATTCATGACAGTCGACTTGTTCTTTCAATCTGACTGATTCAAACTGTGATATTGATGCCTACGTGCAAGAGATGATCTGCTTTTTATCTGCTTTTTCTTTTCGCATTCTCATTTTTCCTCTTTTTTGGGTTTCTTTTCTAGGTTTGGGGGAAGGGGTGCACCAGAAAGCTGAACGCCTTTGTAATCTAAGAAGGTTTCAAATACAGGGCACTCTATTTTCACTTGCACATAAATCCAGACAGCTCGTAGGAATACGGGGGAGGGGGGGGGAGGCAGAAACTAGCATGTCAGCAAAACTAGCGAGGCATTGAAAAACAAACACGATTACATAAAGGGGGTACTATGATCAAGATTTTACCTGAGAATACAAGAAGGTTCCGAGGATAGCAATGGCAGCTCCAAGCGCATTGACTGGACGGACAGGAGTGTGGAAAATAATGATGGAGGACACGATGACGGATATACGCTTCATAGTGTTCCCTACACTGAATGTCAAAGGAGAGATTTCATCCAGTGACATGTATGAGACTTGGTTGTAGAGGTGATAAAACACACTTTGGGCAACCACCCACCTACAACATAGAGACAATAATTTGTCAATACAAGCCATCAAAAAGTGACGGTAGTGTTTTTTTTTTTTTTAAGGGGACAGTGGTATACAGTTTTTTGAATAATTTTGTTGGTTAAATTTCCTTACATAGTTTGAATCATGATTGGTATGTCGTCTCATTTGCCATTAAGCAAAAGATTTCATGAAAATATCTTGATATGCTTAGAAACTTGCCTTTTGGACCAGCCAATTGGGAACATGGAATGCTACTTATCACGCAAAAAGGGCAGCTCAGTGTCACAATCATCCCGCATTCAAGCAGGGTCCGGAGAAGGGCCCCACCCCAAGGGGTGAAATGTAGGCAGCCTAACCTGACTTTGTCAGTGTCTGATTCCAAAGCTCGAACCCGTGACCTTTTGGTCACACAAATTTATCTTAATTTAGTCTTCGGATGACTATAACAGATTGTTTGGGTGGCAAGTGTTTCCACTACAAGGGGGGACAAGGAGGGACAAGGAAGGACTCTACTATTCCACTTCCCACTTCAACCATCACTTTCTTGACAGATTAAGAAATCACAGTGGCAAATTTGTTCGACTTGCATTATTGCGGACTAGACCAAAACTGCTTCATGAAACTGTCCTCTACTTCTTTTTCCATAGATTAGTAGGCACCCAAAAGGTTTTAAATATACGGTCCAACAAAAACAACCTCCCCGTAATGCATCGCAGGATAACCCTACTCCACTCACACACATGGATTCAGAATGAGGTTGTCCCATTAGGAAATGGCTGCAGTGAAAAGGTTTTAAGTGGAGCGAAGCACATTTTCAATCCGTGACAAGCATGATATGCTCCATGGTTGCCGGATTAGCTATGCAATGCATCGTAGCCATTTACTGCAATCACGGCGGAGAACCACCATTTGAATCCTTACTCCCCCTCCTGCCCGCATTTAGAAAAGACTATAGAGTTTGCATTGGAATTTTGGATTTCCTAACAATTCAGAAGGATAGGCATTGTAGGAAGCAGTAATTGGAAGGATGAAAAAATCCTCATGGACCTCAGAATAAACACGGATACCCTTTCTGTTCCCCCTCACTCCCCCCCTCCTCTTTTCATTCCATCAATGAACCAACAGGGGATCTCATGTAGGGATGGTTGGGGGACATCAAAATGTAAGCAACCTCATGGTAATGAAAACATGAACAACCAAACGATTCAGATTCAGAGGCAGATGACCACAGAATTCATAATCTATTGAATCAACCAATACCACTTCATGACATGCGTGAACTGCCAGCAACAAAACTGCAAGAGAAGACCCAGGGAGCCAACCACTCCTAATGGAAAAGATAATGGAAAACTCATCTGGGTCAAAAAGAGCCTATAGATTGCTAACAAATAAAAAAAATGTAAGTCAATAAACAAAAACACTGCATTTCGACCAAATTCAAAACTTAAACTAGGTGATGTCTAGTACAACACGTCAGCCAGAAAAAGAGGTAAAGAAGATAATCACGCATATGAAGCTGCATTTCAAAGTTCAGCATTTATTTAGATATCAACCAAGTCAAACTCTTAGTAAGGAACCATACTCAACTACAAAATATCAACTATCAAATGCATGAGGCTCCAACAGGACAAAACACAGATCCAGCTGAAAGCCAAACAAGCAGGGAAAAAGAAAGGAAAATCTCAGTGTTTCATATGTTACCAAATAAAACTGGGTCCAATTTGGGATACAGCCTTCTCCCATCCAGTTGCCCACATTTGGGGGCCCTCCACAGCAATTGCAAAGGGGGTGAGAATAACAAGAGACAGCATTGACAGACAGGCATAGTAGTTCATCCCGCTGACAGACTTCCCTTTCATTCCTTTCTTTGAAAATATGTTGCGGAAGACAAAGGCCAAATTTGATATCATTGCCCCCATGAAACCTGAAAGAGACACACAAATACCATACTCAGGACCCAGAAAAAACTGCAGAAGTGTCAACTGACAGCTTCTGGAAATAGGAAAGAAAAGAGGGGAAAATATTTCTAATCAGAATTTCTAATTGCTTGAAATCTATCAGGCATATTGCTATCCAACACCAAGGAAAAGACTATGTCACTCAAACAGATGCATAAAAGTGAGATAAAGATCAGGCATCAGGTTTAGTTCTTTTATGGAGATCCATCTAGATCAAATTTCAAATCCACGTCTTAGTAAGATGTAAACATTTGTACATCGGTTTTTGAAATCAAATGCCAAATCTAAACACAGGATAAGGGGTAAGTGGGTAACTGAGTAACTGAGTAAGCAGGCCAAAGAACAAGAAAGGGATAACTCAAATAACTGCACCTCAGTTCAAACGTTTTAGCAGTCTTACTTCACGACATAAAATGATGCATACAAACAGGAAGACTTATTCAAGGAGCGTGATCCATAAACCGACAATCTTAAACTATCATCCATATAGTATTGTGTTTCAGATCCCTTACCAACCATGTCAAAGTTAAGTTCGGTAACAGCTGCAAGTGCGCAACCTCCGATGATGGGGATCAATGACATGTATACCCCTGCTGGAAATGTCTCGCCCAGCAAAAATCTTGATACCACAACACTGAAAGCAGGCTCGCCACTCTTAATAATATGGGTAAATGAAACCGCAACCTTTGACATGCTTACTGTGGCAGCTACATGCCCAATTGTATGTGCAACAGCAACCTTCCAAAAAGCAAATGTTAAAAAAGTTACAGAACTTGTCAATGTGGTCCAAATATTCCGCAAAAATAAACAGACTTGACATGAAAAGTACTAGTATTTAAGACAATTACTAATGCAGTGCTTTTTATAACCACTAGCGGGACAAATCAACTTAAATCTCATTTTAAACTCACCATCACTTTCTTTCAAGTGCATGGTAGATTATCTCAATATTAGCATAAGAACTAATCCTAAACATGAAGCTAGTAACCACTCTGCTAACTAATTAAAAATGTTTTACCCATCATCTTTGTTCACTTGAAGAACCTAGGTCAAACACTCCACATTCCTACAAGTGATACAGACACTTGACACTTCGATTTAGACCAAAACATGCAAAAATCTCAGAAATTGGTTGAGTCAGTACTGAGATGCAATCCTGTACTTGTGTTGGATACTTGTAACTGATTCCAGGTAGCAGAATCCAACACAAACAACTTCAACTATTATCTTTCCTTTGAATTGTAACTTTATAATAGCAACCAAACTTCTATAGTGAGTTAGAGACGAAATTAAGTTGTTTCCAACTTGATGAAGCATGACAGATGATCAAATGATACTTGCTAGTAATCTATATGCTTGTAAGAGTAAGCCTGCCAACATCTATATCTCCCCAGAACTTGAGCAGGTAGGATCAATGGTTTGTGGTGGTGGAGTTGTAGGACAGAAACTCATCTGGCCAGCCAGATACTAGCACGCTATAAGCCAAAATTACAGATAGTATTCAAAAGAAGGAAATTCGACCCTAATTTTACCTGAAATCGCATTAGGAATAATCAATCAACTGATATATCAAACAAATGCATCCAAAGTATGAATCAAGAACTAACCCCCTACCACAAAACACAATCATCTTAAACTATAATGCAGTAAACCTCAAAAAAAAAAAAAAAGAGAGACAACTTTCTTCTAAAATTCTATGAACAAGAATTATCTAAGTAAGAATTCAACAGAAAAAGCTAAAAACTTACAGGGAAAAGGGCCTTCCAGAATTCAAAATCAGTTTCAGGAGGCTCAGCAATCCTGATTGCCCAAGACACCAACATAATCAAAGAGCCCATAGCAAGAGACAAAGTGGAGGTTAACCAAGGGAAAGGGAAGGCATTCAACACCTTCTTATTGTAGATATTGAATACCACATTCAAAGCCCACCATGTTGCAAAATAAATCCCAATTTTAACCCTCCTGGCAGCCTCCCCTGGAACTTTAGGGCTCTCATGCTCGATGGGTTGAGACCGATCTGCCTCAAAAGCTTCACACTTGATCAGAGGCTTTCTCTTTCTAAGCAATCCATCAGTAAACCCCAACCCCTTAACTTTGGCAACACGTAGGGGTCTCTGGATCGAAAGATCGGAACGTTGAGAAAGATGGGCACTTTCATTGATCGAAAAATTGGGTTTTCGACAAATTATTCGGGAAAAAGGAGCAAATTGCGAAGTGGGTATCCATGATTTCCTCCTCAAAATATCAGGATTAGTAAGACAAATTATGGGTTGCTTCACAGCAGTGATCATCATGAAGCCCTTTTGAACAGAAAGATCAGAAAAACTATGACGATCAAAACAAGAATGAATACCAAAAAGAGAGAGATCACTTGTGCGAGTTTGGTGGCACAGAGTCAGAGAGAGAAAGAGTAGCAAGGTGCAGTCGAGCTTACACCTTTATGAAAGAAGGGGGAAAAAATATATAATCTGATTAGTATTTAACTTGTATGGAAGGTAAAATCAGAATATTATTTGATACCCAGAAAAGCACATCAGTTCATATTTGTTTTACTTAATGCAGGGATTTAGCGGAGTTGGATCGGTCAAGGCAATTTCGCCGGTATTTTTGCTAAGGATTGGTGTGGAAAGACGGGAGAAAGACGGGTTGGGTAAATTCAGATGTAAAGAACGAAGAAGAGGTTAAAGAGGACGAAATCACACCAAACAGTGGCTATGAGGGGAGAACAGGAGGCAGGTAGCGTTGTATATAATTTAGGGCGTGCTCTTTTCCATTAATCAGGAGTATTTATTAATATATATTGTCAAAATATATTAAAATATATTAAATTGTACTAAAATATATTTAAATATATTCAAATATGTTGAATGATTGAAGAAAATATGATTAGGTATTTTTAATAAATACTTTACAATACTGAAATATATTGAATTGTACTAAAGGATATTAAATTATGATAAAAGTTGCTAAATATTTATAATACATACTTATGATAAGTTGAAAAAACGTACTCTTAATGAGAAGATGTAAATATGGTGTAATTGGAAGTTGAACCCGGAAAGTGGTGACTTTTCATGGCATAAGGGAGGAAGGGAGAGAGAATACGGACAAAAGTTTAAAATAGATACTGATATTGGGACAAAAGGGGGCAAAAGCATTAAGGGCTGCCCTTGATTACAAGGGGCAAAAGTTACAAGAGTCAAATACTAGTGCTTGACCCTAGGAAGCATGAAGAAGCATAGCCCTATAAATATGATTTTACTTCTAGCATTCCAGTTTCCCACAAATTACTTTTTATTCAATTCCATTGAGAATTACTATGGCTAATGCCTAATAATGCTTCAAATAAATCAAGGTCCCTTACAATTTAACCAAAGTCTATTACATATCTATTAAACCAATGACAAGTATCAGTTGTAATATTGAAATTAAAGTCTTTTATAGAGTCAACTAACCTGGGACTGTAATCTTGCCTATTTTGTACGTGTTGCTTTTGAGTAGTTGGCCTAAAATATATTATTTATTTAGAAAGTGTACCCTTTTGCTTCCTGTTATTGAAAATATGTCATTTATCTTATTGGTGTTACCAATGATTAGTTAGTCTAAAAAAATGTTTCTACTTGAATGTAGTAACTAATTCAAGTGCTGAAATTCTTTTGAAAAAAAATAGCTTGATATTTTATAAATATAACTATATTTTTTTTGTTCTCAAGATTCCCTAAACTATATAAATCCCTAGACAGATTATTGAAAGAGTTCGCAACTATAAATATTAAGTTATCGACTTAAATCATTCTTGTTACATGACCAATCGCAGCAGATAAGTGCATTGATTGAATAGACACCTGAGAAAATATCACAATTGTCTCATATGTTTTTGATACCATTTGCCCTAAATTATCATGAATGATGAATTATTGGAAGAAAAAAAAAGGAAAAAAACAAGTCTAGTGATTAGGACTTCACCATCGAGTCGCATTGTTGTTCGTTCGTCAATTAAGGGCTGCAAAAGTTTCTGCCCAGGGATCTTTTTGCTTGATGACTTTCAATTAGTCCTATATTTTTGGCTGCTTTCTGATAGTTACATTGTCATTGTGTTTTTCTCGCTTAGAAGCTTGTCCACATTGCCAACATTATTCGGCCTTGTTAGCTTGTGTTCTTTCAAGTCATTATCACTTCTTGGATCAAATCGGAAAAAAATTATGGTGTATATATAACTCCTCTAAAACTGTTACGAAAATTAAATATCATGATTTTTTTCTATTAGAGAAAAATCAACTTTTTAATTATAACAAATTATCGGATTTAGATGGGCTTCACATGTTATGTAAACTTATACTTGTAAATGCTCTTAATTGAACAGATTTTCTTTTCAGGATATAGGGAGTTGGTTCTTTAAAAAAATGTGTATATCATGTGCTCTGTTAAAATTTAGTATCATAATTAATTAAATTTTGGTCTCTCTAATTAAATTTTATATTTTTGATAGCTATTTTTGTTTCTTCGTTTTATACCCTTCTAGAAGTCAAGGTGCTGTAAGTTGACCCATACATCACCAAATCATTAATAATCAATCAACGCACAAGCTCAAGGAATTAGGTAACAAGTACTAACTACTAAACTAGATCAATGTTGAGAAGGGTTAGAAGAAACCACGATTAATTATTTTTTAAAAAATATATATTAAGGACCAAATATTATAATTAGGCATGGCAGGCTTACGTCAATATAAATGCGAATGTCATCATCTAAAACTAAAGGCATACGTGAAAAGCAAGCATGCTGATGTTCAATGCTATTATCATTTCCGTCCAAGATTCCTTGTTTGAAAAAGAAATATTTTTCACCACGTTTCTTAAAAAAATGTGAAAAAGGGACCAAGATATTTTTTTTTTAAAAAAAAATGGAATGCTAGAAGCAAATGATAATTAGAATGTGGAACTGGAAATAAGATTGAAAGAAGCAAATATAATCTATATTATAATTTAAACGTAATTTTTTTCCATGTGCCGCTTTAAGAGGATTTCTGGGTCCATTTTTTTTAATTTTAAATAAGGGTAAATAAAACCATAAGGATATTAAGCGTCTCTTCTCACAAGAGTGCACCCAACTACATTATTTGCCAAAATAGCCTTATGAGATGGAGAAAAACAAGTATCTAAAGAGAGGGATGTTGTAACTAAGTGTCCAAACTTGGAAAGCCAATCAGCTGCCATGTTTGCTTTCCTGAAAATGTGGGTGATGAGTAAATAGATACCTTGAGTCTGCCATATATATATGTCTTTGATAATAGTTGATATTTGCCAAGGAATTTGATTCTTTCCTTTCAGTGCTTGAATCACTATCTTGTTGTCACGTTCAATAGCTATCTTCCTAACCCTTGCCTGAATTGCTAATTTTAGTCCATCTCGCAATGCTCTCGCTTCTGCAACTAAAATAGATTTATCACCGTAATAGCTCGCTCCTGCCTTTATAAGTTTTCCCGTCTAATCCAGGATGAAGAAGCCTCCTGCTGCTGATGAGTTGATGCGGGATCCATCAAAATTGAGTTTGATGAATCCTGGTGATAGGGGGATACCACCTCACTGCATGAATTGAGGTAGTAGGGGAAGAAGAAGGTCCCCTAAAAAAAGATCAACCGATATGCAAGTTCGGATTCTCCACTCTGCATTTGCTTTTTTTGCTCGAACTAGGCATGCAACAGGATTGAAAATGTCATTATTGAAAACTGTTGCATTACTAGATTTTCAAATACTCCACAAGATAAATAAGAATTTCTCTTCCAATTTTGGATTGTGGGAGGAATGTATCTTGCTTATATAATGCGAAAAATCATGGCATCCTGTAGGAGAAAAGATAGATGGAAGCCACTAATGCGTTACTACTAGATCCCAAACTTTTTTTGACCATTTGGCAATCTTTGAAGAGATGTTATATAGACTCTATATCACCTAGACAGAGGGAGCAAGTTGGGTTATATTAAGCCCCGTTTTAAGAAGAGTACCTCTTGTCGGTAAGGATTTATGACAAAGCTGCCAAAGGAAGACTTTGATTTTAGGCAAGGTATCAATATTCCAAATCCATTTGTATGACCACGATGAAAAGTTATGCGCTTGGATATCATGAGCTATTCATGTGGCTGATTTTGCTGTGAAATCACCTGAGCTATTTAACCCCCAACAAAAGGGTCACTAGTTTCATGGATGGGCATGGTGATACCCTTAATTTTCTATACAACATGATGATTATTGACGAATTGTTTTAGTTTGGGAACATCCCATTCTGAACTATCCTGAATAAACTCGCAAATTTTGACTTCAGGTTGGGCAACACTATCTTTGGACACAACCAAGATCTCAACTAAATTCCTGTTTTCGATCCAATTATCAAACCAAAAGGAGATCTCATCCCCTCTGCCTACTTTTCAAACAATACCCTTTTGTAGAAGACCCCTGCATTTCAGTAAACTTTTCCAAACTGATAAATCCGTATTTTTTTGTGTACAAGAAAATAGGTTTGTAGAACGTAGGTACTTGAACCTCATAGATTGGACCCAAAGACTAGGAACATTAGTAAGTATTTTCCAGGTCAATTTACATTGAAAGGTCATATTGACAGCTTCTGTTTTCCGCAACCCCAACCCGCCTTTGTTTTTAGGCCCACAAACCTTATCCCACACTATAAGGGGTAGACCTTTTTCTATGTTGGACTTTTTTCAGAAGAATTCTCTGTTACATTTGTCTAAATATTTGCTAGTACTTGATGGTAACTCAAAATATTGCATTGTGTGTGCTGGGAGTGATTTTAAATGTGATTGTATGAGAATTGTTCTACCCACTTTGGACAAACAGTTTGCCTTCTATCCTTCTAATTTTGTAGTTGCTTTATTGATAATTTTCTGGAAAGTTGAGTAGGAAGGCCAACCCTGGGAAACAGGGCATCCTAGGTATTTGCCCAATGACTCTCTATGCAGAATATTGAATATTGCAGTCACTGGTTGCTTTTGTATATCTGTCACGTTACGTGAGAAAGTCAATGCAGATTTATGATAATTGACTAATTGCCCTGAAGTTGAACAGAAGAAGTCAAGGATGCTTTTTAGTTTAGTACAACTTCCTAGATTAGTTTTGCAAAACAATAGGCAATTGTCAGCAAAAAGTAGACATGGAATTTTGACAGATGATGGACAGATCTTAACTTCTATCCCAGACCTTAGAGCATTAGCTTCTTTTAGAAGTATATTGTTTAAGGCTTCCATACACAATATAAATAGATAAAGGGAAAAAGATTCCCCTTGTCTAATCCCTTTTGTTGGGGAAAAAAGATCATTAGGTTCATCATTAACAATGATTGAGTACGAAACTAAAGAGATGCATTGTTTAATCTATGAATTCCAATTAAGTGGGATGAAAACCTAGCTCTTGTAGACATTTTAAAATAAAATCTCATTCGATTCTATCGTATGCTTTCTCCATGTCTAATTTAATAACTGTCCAAGCAATCTTAGTTTTAAGGTTCTTAAATTTATGCATAATTTTATACGTTAGCAGAATATTATCATGAATAGATCTTTGTTAGCAGTTTTACTTAACCGTAAGTGCACGGCGTAGCTGTAGCTAGCAACCG